>JAAALK010000082.1:46006732-46102267 GCA_019279435.1 Zizania palustris | reverse complement strand
ACCTATAGCAGTTGTGCCGGTACATTGGGCACTAGCTAATATCGATTTGTAGAGTGACAAGGAGTTAAGGCTCAATAAGCATGGCTTGGTTTGCACACAAGGACGGGGATCTAATAAATATAAGTGTAAGGCTTGATCTTTGACTAATGCAATATTAACCTATGTGTTTATAGCGATAATTTATTAAAATCATGGG
Source organism: Zizania palustris (assembly GCA_019279435.1). Taxonomy (NCBI): domain Eukaryota; kingdom Viridiplantae; phylum Streptophyta; class Magnoliopsida; order Poales; family Poaceae; genus Zizania; species Zizania palustris. The sequence continues at coordinate 46,102,071 of JAAALK010000082.1, read as the reverse complement.
CTCAATGATGATCAACTGTTTCCACAGAGATGGTCGATGACTTGCCTTGATCAGCAACGGGGATGGAGGAACCTCGGGGTAAAACTCGGGATCTTCGATGGCGTCGTAGTCTTCTCGATACGGAAAAGTAAATAAAACATTCAATAAACAATCCAAAACAAACAACCATACTAACATACATGTTTATGTTGGATTAAGTAAAGGAGATAGAGTCTTAACTTTTAGGGATTTGTTACTTAAACATTTAAGATTAATTTTTAATGAGATTCCTTAATTGATTGTAATTATTTTTCCTAAGGGGGTTTTATTTTTCCCTTTTTAAAGTTGTAGTAAAAAGGTATTGAATAACCTCATTATTATTGTAGTAAAGTACTGGACTTAAGTATTAGGTTACCTGAGGTTGTTATATAAATTTTTAGGATACTTCCATAAAGGGTTGCCTTATTTTTAAATGCATTAATTACATGTCCTCAAAGGGCCTTTGCAATATCATTTAATGGAATAAAGTGGACAAGATGAATATTCTATTTTTATTAACAATAGTGAACTCAAGTGGTTAGGTTTTCTGAAGTTATTATATAAGTTGTCATGACATTTTTATAAAGTGTTTAATTTCTATTATATGAATTACTTAATCATCCTACAAGGGCTTTTGCAAAATAGATTAAAGTGGGCAAAGTGAACATGTTTGTTTTTGTTGCATTACATCAGTAGGATAAAGTCATTAAGTCCATCTGAATCTATAATTTTCATGATATTTTTGTATTGTATTTCCATTATATGGATTAATCATTTATTTTGAAGGGTCTTGGAAATGTTTATCTCAAATGGGCAAAATGACTTATTATATTTTTATTGGCTTATAAATAGTGTAAGGGAGTCATTGTGTCCCAAAAATTAATATATATATTTTTAAGGATTTTCTGGATTATTTAAATGTAATATGATTTAAATCCTAAAGGGGACTTAAAAATAAAATGTCATGGACAAAATGGTTATTCCATTTTTATTGTGTTAATAACAGTGAAATAGAGCCATTACATCTTCTGAAATTACTTTATAAATTTTTAAGGGTTTATCCAAATTATTTTATTGCAATATTAATTAATTTCCTAAAGGGGACTTTTCTTTATTATTTAATAAGATTATTATGTGCCAAATAAACATATTGTTTTATTGCATAAAAGTGTAGAGGATAAAGAGACAAATTTTCCAGAATTAAAATGGTGAAATTTGGAGTTAATTTGAGCAAGATATGAATTTTGGAAGTTTAAACTATTTGTCTGAATTATTTTTAAACCAGAAAACAGTCTCTGGTCCACGGTGAGCCAGGCCCACGGTGGACCATCGACTGCACGCGTGAGCCGGGCCATTCAGGACCGTTGGATCAGATCCATCGGCCTGTGCATGCGCGGGGTGGGTTAAGTGAGATCCGACGGCTCAGGGAGCCCGATACCCCTTTGACCGAGTGGACGGCCCGGATTAAACCCGAGGGGGTTTTAATCCTAGCCGGTCATCTCCGATCGCACGGTACCGAGCCCGTCCGGCACGCGCGCGGCACGGGGGAAGCCGAGGGCTTCGTCCCTGACTCGGCGGTGCGACGGCGAGGGCGAACGGCGGCGGCGGGGGTCCATGGCCCTAGGCGACGGCAAAAACGGAAAGAGTAGGGGGAGGGGAGTGTACCGTACCGGAGATGGGGACGGATGGAGACCGAAGGTGGCCGGCGGCGAGGGAGAGGCGAAGAAGGCCTTCGGGTCGACGGTGGCGACGGCGATCCGGCGGCGAGGAACGTGAATGGAGGTGAGGCCGAGGGAGCAGTGGTGACGGCGGTCCCGTCGGTGGCCTTGGCGAGGGCGGCGGCGGCCCGAAGCGCCGCGAAGGCTTGCCGGAGTCGAAGCAGTGAAAAACCGAAAAAGATGGAATTGGCGGCTCGGGTTCGCGATGGCTAGGGTTCTGGTGTTGTGGCGGAACGCGGTGAGGCCGGGGCTTTATAAAGGGGCGCCGGCGGTGGGTTTTTGGCAGGGTAACAGGGGAAACCCGAAGGTTCCCATCCTAGCGCCGGCAAGCTTTCCATGCGGCCAATTGCCGGCGATCCGGGCTTGATTCGATCGGGGAATAAAGGGAAAGGGAGCTCCGGGTTAAGGTAAGCACGCTGGCGTGCTCAATTTTTGGAAAGGGGGCTGGCGGCGGCGGATTTGGAAGGCTAGGGTTCGGCCGGCGAGAATTGGGGAAAATTCCATCGGAGAAGAAGGAGCTGGCGAGTGGGCTCGGGTCGTCAGCGACGGGGTGTGGTGCCGACGCGTGGGCCCGGTTGTGACAGCGAGCGAACGGGGGAAATCAGAGACTGACCAGTGGACCTGGCGGGGTGTGGCGCGGGAGAGAAAAGGAGAGGGCGCGCCGACAGGTGGGTCCCCCCTGTCGGTGGGCGCGGCCGAGATGGGCTGGGCCGAAAGGCCTTCGGAGGGGAAACCGGGGTTGCGGCCCAATAAGGTTTAAAATTCATTTTTCAATTAAAATAATTCCAGAAATTCAAATATTTGCTTAAGGCTTGAAGCACTGTTGCTAAAATTTTGTAAAAATTCTCAAAAATATTTCTTGGCCTCTAGTTTATCCCATAAAATTGTCAAGTCCAAATTTTGAATATTTATCTCTGTTTGGCTTTAATAGGGCTCTTTTAGGGTTTTTATTAATAACAAAATTCAGAAATTCTTTTATTCTTTTATTTTATTCCCTTTTAATTTTGGGGCTGTTACACGTTGGACCGAGAACAAAGATTTGGTCTGCTATATGTATCATATAGTGCTCCATAATATCAAAATATGAAGGAGGAAAGCACATCTCAAGCTGACACATAGTCTCCCTCATTTGTTTACGTAATTCATTTAACTCTTCAGTGTCGATCACCTTCTTTGATATGACATTGAAGAAGTGACACATGCGTGTTATCACCATCTTCAGAAATGAATGTTTGACTCCTCTTACTGCGATGGCGAGGAATAGCCCAAGCATAACATGACAATCATGAGTGTTGTAGCCGCTCATCCTCAAATCTGCTACGGAGACAATATTCTTTATATTCGTTGAGAATCCTGTTGGAACTCTAATTCCATGTAGACACCTGCAGATTGATCTTTTCTCGTCAATTGTGAGGTTATAGCTAGCAGCCGGAAGGAAAAATTTTCCATTGGCCCTTTCCTGTGGGTGAAGCTCGGGTCTAATTCCGAGAGTTTGAAGGTCCCTTCGTACTTTGAGTCCATCTTTTGATTTGCCCGGTATGTCTAACAAAATACCGATAGTGCTTTCGAAGACATTCTTCTCAACGTGCATTGTATCGATAGCATGACCAATCTCCAACTCCTTCCAATAGGGCAAATATCTAAAGAAGATCGACTGCTTTTTAAATGGAGCGTCCTTTGAAATTTTTTCAGATTTCTTCCTCTTCTTTCCGAAAACAACTTTGATATTCTTTACCATTTCGAATAGAAATTTTCCATCTCGATTTCGTGGAGGCTGTCCAAGCTCGATTGTACCGTCGAAATGGTTCCTATTTCTTCGATATTTGTGGTTTTTTTGGTAAAAATCTGCGGTGTCGCATATATATCGTCTTAACGAATGATGGAAGATGCATAGATTCTGTCTGGTCCACACACACTACACATGCTGTCTTTCCTTTAACCTGTCCTGTTAGGGACATGCGTCCTGGGTTGTCAGCTATGGTGCAAAAGATTATGGCTCTTAGATTGAAGTGCTCTTTCTTGTGCTCATCCCACACACAGACACCATGTTCCCATAGACGTTTCATATCCTCCATCAAAGGTTCTAGAAAGATATCAATGTCATTGCCAGGTTGTTTTGGACCAGAAATTAGAGTAGTGAGCATAAGGTATTTTCTTTTATGGCACAACCATGATGGAATGTTGAACAAGCATAGAAAGACTGGCCACGTACTATGTGGGTTCCTCATCTCACCGAAGGGATTCATTCCATCCGTGCTAAGTCCCATCCTGATATTTCTAGGATCGTCCGAGAAATCTGGATGGGCCAAGTCAAATGATTTCCACTGCCTAGCATCCGCAGGGTGCCGAAGTTTTCCGTCCTTCTTTCGCCCAGCGAAATGCCAGATTAATAGTTCAGCATCTCTAGGATTAGAGAACATACGTTTCAAGCGATCAATCACCGGTAGGTACCACATTACTAAGGCCGGAACTTTCCTCTCCATCTTTTTTCCAGGATGGTCTTCAATAACATTTTTATTCCTCTTCTGCAACCTCTTATTATTCTTCTTCTGGTGGTCATTGTAGTCCTCCGCACAGTCATTTGCACGTTTGTATCGACTCGCGTTGCACTGCGGACATCTCTCTAACAATCCATACTCTTTTCGATATAGGATACAGTGGTTCGGGCATGCATGAATCTTCTGAACGCCCAAAGTCAACGGACAAATCATCTTCTTTGCTTGGTACGTATCAGATGGTAAACCATTGGGTTTTGGCAAAACCTTTTTTAGGAGTTGTAAAAGATCTGAAAAACTGGTGTCAGACCATCCATTGCTGGCCTTCAGTTTCATAAGCTCAAGAATTGTGTACAACACAGTATACTGCTTATCGCATCCGTGGCGTTCCTCGTAAAGAAGGTTTTTTGATGCTTTGTCAAGTGCTTCAAAGTTATCGTATCCTTTGGTTGTAGTTCTCTGCAACAACACCTCAGGCGCAACATTTCGCATCAGTTCCTCCACATCAAAGGCGTCATCATCATCATGTTGATCAACATCATCATGTGTTATGTCGGATGTATGATCACAACCTCTTCTATGTTGATGAGCATCTTGCGGCACATCAGAATCTTCAGGAGGATTTTGGCCCATCTCACCGTGTTTCGTCCATATATAATAGTTCTTCACGAAACCATTTTTCAACAAGTGAAATCGTATGGTTTCACGATCAGAACACGGATACATCGCTTCGTTTTTACAAACTTTACAAGGACAATATATTGCCTCTTCACTCTGACGGGAAGCATATTGTGCGGCAGCTTCAGTAAATTCAGTTACTCTGTTAAAATATGCCACCACATCTCCGTCGTTGGACGAGTACATCCAGGACCTGTGCTCCATCTAAAACATATATTATTTGAAAAAATATTAATAAAATCATTATTGTTAATTTTATTAATTTACAAATTGAAAATATATTGATTTATTATCGCTCATAACAACATTAATTAAAAATCCTCAATGCTTTAATTAAACTACTTATTAAGCAGAAAAAATTATTAAATAAATTAACTATATTGGTTTCTCTCTCTCTCCAAACAACATAACTCTAGATCTATAATCATAAATCAAATTAAAAAAGAGATTAAAATGACGTAAATCAATATACAAGTGATGAATAATTGTGAGGAGGGTCATATTTGTTCATTTGGGAGAAGGTAACACCGTAAATGGAAGATTATTTGAAAATTTCTATTCACAAACCCTAAATTAGAAAAACGATAATAACTCATTGTATACATGATTAAATACAAAATAAATGTGAGATTCGGCATGGATTTACCTCCTAGAATGAAATCCTTCAAAAGAAACGAAAACAAAGCCTCCCCCCTCTTTATCTAGATTTTTGTCGCCATTGTACGGACAAAATTGAATGCGAACTCCAGTAGAGCTCGGGGAGGAAGACGCTGCGCATTTATAGCTAGAATAGTAGTGGCGGTCGCAAGTGATGTCATCATTACTTTAGTGGCGGCCATCTTAGCAGCGGCGGGCAGCACCAGCGCCCGCCACTGCTATTGGTACATTAGTGGCGGTCCGGGCTGACGTCATCACCGACCGCCACTACTTTACTAGCAGTTGTGGCGGGCGCTGGTGCTGCCGTCAGCACCAGCAACTCTAGTGGCGGGCATCTAATGGCCCGCCACTACAGTGGTTTCGCCCAACGCCACTACAGTGACAGTTTGTAGTAGTGTTTGAAGCTAAATTTTTATAATCCCAATCTAAAACAAATAGAGCACAGTGGTGAGCTTCATGCCACAGGCAGTAGTAGTAAAACATTGGTCTAAACCAACTCTAATCGAATTCATAAGAAATAATTTAAACAACCTAAACTCATACCCTAGTCATAGACTAATGCCTTGTTTATTTGAGCTTTAGCTTTCCAAGCTTTTTAAAAAGCTGATTTTTGGCTTTTACAACTTAGAAGGGTGGTTTTTCGAAAGTTAGCTTTTGGAAAGCTAATATCGTTTAACAACCCAGCTTTTGGAATTGTGAGATAGAGTAACTATTTTGTGGGGTCTACATAATGTCGCCGCGAGGACGGGGCGCGACTGTGTCGGGCGGGGCGGGGAGGTCGAGGGGTGGCGACGCCGGAAGGGGCGGCGGGGAAAGGTGGGGCGGCGGCGAGGAAGGGTTGGGCGACGTCAGACGACCGAAGGAGAAGGAGATAGCGCATATAGAGATGAAAAGCTATGGAAAACTTACATTTCACTTCTTCTGGGTTTTTCATATAATCATAGTTTCTATGACTTTTAGCTTTTGGAAAGTTCACCGAGAAGCTGGCCGTTTGTTTGAGCTTTCGATTTTTTAGGATGGAAAGTTGCTTGAAAAATGAAACAAACAGTGCCTAAGTACCGTGCATAAAATTGGCAAGCTTAGTGATTGATTAATCACTATTACTCTACTCTACAAAGAAAGTTGTGCGCTCAATCATGGTTCGAATCCGTGGAGCAGGTAAGAAAGATCTCAGCCTTAAATCACCCATATAATGAGTAATGATGATCACATCAGTTTTAGTGGGACCACATGCCTGAGACTGATGAGAGAGGCGGCTGAGACCGACGCCGAGAGCTCCAAGCGGCGGGCAGGTGGACGACAGAAACGGCCAGCGGGACGGGAGAAAAACTAATCGACGTCGTCGTGGCTGAGCAGCCGAGGCTCGCCGCCGATTCACTGCCAATTACCGCGCGCTGTGGAGGTCTCACCTTGTACAAGCTTTCAGACATTTATCGGATCGAAATATGATGGTATGGAATGATTGATTGTTCTTTATAGTCGGCAACTAACTTCAGTTACACATTATTTCGTTTCCTCTCATACACATGTTATATTAATTTATGATTTTATCCCCGCGTCACTTGTTTTTGTAAGGCTACTCACAATAGGGGTTTCATAAGGTGTTTCATGACATTAATTATCATGCTACATCAGATTTTTTTGCTTACATGACGTTCAATTAATGAAGAAAAAGAAGGAAGTAGTGTCATCACCATGATATGGTGCTAACCCATTTCTAAGACGAATGAAACGAAATGAAACAATCATTGAGAGCTAAATCGTTTCATCAGAGAGAGATAGAGTATTTCATGAGAGCTAGTTGCATTTAATTACACTGGTTAACCTAAGAAATAGTGAAATGAAACTCTCTACTGAGAGAGGGTATTTTATTCAGTTGTAAAGCTGTCGTGACATTCAAAGAAACAGTGCTATAAAACCCACCATTGTGAATAGCCTAACGATTTCACCGTTTCTAATCATTTTAGCCCTTAAATAACATGAGATAAAAGAGTTAACCATAAAATTTCTTAATTTTAAAGCTAATTCGACATGGATGCCTTTTTTTACAAGGGCGATAGTGCTCTGCGCCGCACTCGTTTCAGAACCCGGTGGATTTCTGCTTCTCAATTATTTGAAGGACACGCAAAATAATTGGATCGGTCCATGTGAAGGGAGGACGAACATTCATCGCAGAAAAGCACGTACACGTAAACATCAAAACGGAATACAAAAGTATATTAAATATATATAATAGCTAGTGTCGATTCGTTCTTCTCCTTTTGCTTGTCGAAGATAAGAAAGAGAGTTGGAGAGATTTAGCTGTCACGTGCGTGATCCATTAATTAATTCATCCGACTACAAGATCTTCGTTAGGCCAGGGTTCAATCACAGCGACTTCATCGATCTTGTGACAATTCGGCCCTCTCGCTTGGAGTTTAAGTAAGGACATGCAAGGAAATTAACCCTAATATTTTTTTTAAAAAAGAAGGCTTTTATCATCCACCGTATATAAGGTACCAAAGATACTAAATTAAATCTGACCATTAATTTTGCAAGAGCATGGCTGAAAAAAATTGAGCATGCAATCTCCACCACCTTACCGCCCAACCCGTCACCCCATTCCGCCAAATGTGTCAGCCGCTCCTAGCATTATCGCCTCCCCATCGCCTCCTCGAGAATCCCGTCGCCGCGGCGCCACCGCTCGCGCCACCGCCCACGACCGCGCCGGCGACTCTGCCACGCCGGTGATTTGCCGCACACCGGGCCGACCGTTTAGTCCCTGCCCATTAATCTCAACGCAAAAAAATACAAAAATATCTTTTCGGTTCAAGAGGTACCACCATTTTATCCCTACTAGGTATCTCAACCGTTGGATAAAAATAACGAATAACTCAAATTTGGTATCTCTCCTCCCTCAAGAATAATAAAATTCCTCTAGAAAAAAGTTATCGCAATCCTGTTGTTATAAGAAAGAGAAATCTTAAAGCATTGCAATAGATATAAGTGCATATTTGCAAGAAATTAGAGGGCACGCAAAACCATAAACGACAAAAAGATTGTCAAAAGTATAAGCTGGTAAACTAGCTAGCTTAAGCTGAAACTAAACCATCAAACCTAACAGTAAGTAAATCTATACAGCCATCAAGATATATAATCAGTTACTATGACGTGCATATACAGTAGACATCAATGCGAGGGAACAGAGTCATGTCAATATTAATTAGCTGGTTTGTGTATCTCAATTAATCACTCTCGGGTCAGTCTTCAATGCTACTCCACTTTGGTAGGACTAGTATGCATCAAAATTATTTAGGATTCCAAGAAATTAAATCATGTGCCGAGTTCTTGACGCTTGGCTACCTGCGTGCTGACAAGGAGACATATATATTAGTATCCCTTTACGGTTTTGACAATAAATAATCGGCTAGTTTCCCCTGCCAATTGGGAACCTAATAAATACGAATACTTGTAGCCCTAGTTTGATTTAGGGGGTGTTTGGATCCGAGAACTAAAGTAAAAGGTGCTAGAATTAGTATCTTTAGGGGCTAAAAATCTAAACACCAAAGCTAAAAAGAGGCTAAATTTTTTAGCCTATTAGCCTCCAAAGAGGAGCCGAAGAGGAGCTAAAATGTCCCTTTTCCACCCATACCCCCACCATGCATGCATGCATGAAAAGCAAAAGCAATAAATGAAAGATATTTCAGTTATTATACACAATAATAAATGTTTTAGCCTCTATATCCAAACAGGGGTTGACTAAAATTTTAGCCCATCTTTTAGTCATTTTGCTTTAGCCCATTAGATCCAAACATACCCTTAGTTTATGTGATTAGGGATGAGTTAGTATCACTACAGGTGTCTCCATCTTTTGCAGAAAAGAACGCAACCTATTCCTCTTCTAGCGCCTGTCCGTGGCGCCATCGGCCATTACCATCGTTTAAATCGTTTAAAAAGAAGGTAAAATTTATCACATATCATTATAATTTATAAGAATTTGTAAAATACCACTTGTCACTTGTCAGTGACGGTAGGCCTTCACTACTAGTCCGTCATTAGATACGTGACACGTGGCTATGAGTTTAATCCAACGATCGTGCTTGTGCCTCCTTCCTTTGTTTGTTCGTTCTGCAAATGAATAGCTCGTCTTCTTTTCTTCGTTCATGCAAGGGAGCAGCGGTTGTTAACTTTGAGATAAAAGGACATGTTTAGTGTAATTTCAGATCCTGAAATCGATACTCAAGCTGAAGTAGAGCACTCGAAGTGTTCTTAGTTTGATAAACTCCTCAGAAAAAATGTTTGATTTGACTCTAACTTCACATGACAAAAAAGCTGAAGCTGAAGTCTTGCCAACGCACCCAAAATCCAAGCAATTTGAGTTAGTTTCTACTGCGGTTTCTTGGGGATATTGGAGAGGAGATAGAGCAGAATCCATTCCTGAAATCGGTTTGAAGTTTGGATGAAAACCAGAGTCCAATTTAAAAGGGCAAGGGGACTGCTCCCTGCTTTCTATTAGTATATTAGAAATCTACAGTTTCCTTCAGAATATGTAAAATCATTTAATGACTGAATTCATTTTAGGAAAACCATATCTGGAAATAGCTATCATAGAGTAAATTACCCTGCAGCTTCTCTGTTGCAAGCACAAACAAAAAGATGGTACCAGCAGAAACACAGGAACAGTAGATCCAGGAAACGAAAAATTAAGCAAAAAAAAATTATAGTCCAAAATTGCCCGCCAGTAGTCAGGCTTGGCCCAGCTGCTTCCTGCCTGAAAGAAGGCTAATGACAGACAAAGTAAATCACATGATCTTGGGACAGAGATACGACAACTTGAGATCCTGTTTTAATTTGTTCCAATGCTCTCACATTTTCTTCTTCTTCTTCATCTTCTTTTCTGAGTTGATGTGATGTCTTTTATACTATCCAGTGCCAGCTACTTTATCACTGTGATAATCCTTCATTGTATAAATCTTTGGCTACTGTTAGCAAACTAAATCCTCATATATTCATGTATGTGTATCCTCATAAATCCCAACATAAAGTTATGATGTTTTCATGAATGGTGCATCATTTTAAGCGGTACATAATATTAGATTCAGGAGAGTATATAAAAAATATAAATTTACTAATAATAACTAAAAAGACCGGGGTTCTTGGGATTCCCTCTTGCCAATGTGGCTCTGCCCACCGTTGTTTCATCATTCCCTTGTGTTTTTTCAGAGCTTTGGCTAAGTTTTTGGAGTGAGATACACTACAATTCCTTAGATGCAACAGTAGGTGTAGTTTATTGTGCTCATTGATATTTGCATGCAATTTCAGCCCATACGTCTGAGCAATTTCTCCTAGGGTATTTTCGTGTTGATGGTTTAATCCCTTGTTACTCATAATTCGTGAATATATTATTGATATCAGTTACGAGTTGTGGACTTTAAACTTCAGTTTTATGGATTTTTGATATGTTAAGGGGTTTTCTAGTTTTGAGAAATATTTATAACCGTATTTGTTTCATTTCTTATTTGATCTGTATTGTATCCGATAATATTTATTTTTGTATCAATTTGTGAATTTAAATTTGAGAAATAATATAAACATAAAAATAATATTACTAATATAACATCCATATCCGATGTCTTTGATGAGGTCAAACCGTGTCTTCAAACAATCCTAGCTCCACGACGTACTCCACCCTCAATGATACGCCAGCTCATCGTACACCAACTCGACCGCACTGCTGCTCATTCTCTCGGCTTAGCTCCGGCTACATCTCATCACGAGCGACCACGCTAAAGTCCACTGACAAAGTGGGTGGATTGGTGATTAGAGACGCGCAAGAAGCGGAGGAGGAAAAGGGGTGCTTGTGTTGCATGATGGCAGCGAGCGCGACGACTGGCACGGGGCGAGGGCCGAGCGGGCTAGGCCTGTCAAACGGAGAGAGAAAAGGAAAGAGAGAGGAAGAGGGAGAAAGGGGATAAGAAGACAAAAAAATCTATGAAGTAATAAATTTCTCCATTTAAATCTGTACTATTAGATCACCGAAAATAAATGATTTATAGTCATTTGGGCCATAGTAAAATTTTCAATGTTAAAAAGAAAACTGTACCAGCTACTGTACTCAGCTAGTACGGCGCGTCACTTACAAGTGGGCCATGCTTGCGGGTATGCAAAACCGGAGTTCCAGTCCAGGCCGAGCGGATCTCTTCGGAATCTTCCCGCGGCCGGGCCGCACCACGCCTTACGGCACGGCACGATGGATTTCCGAGCGAGCGAGAGAGAGAGAGAGAGAGAAGCCACGACACCGCACACCACAGCGGATCTCGCGAGTCGCGACTCCCCCCGTGACCGGATTCGGCGAGAGGCCGAAATCCGTGGGCGCCGCGCCGCGCCGCGCCGCCCCGCCGACGCCTATATCCCGTCCTCCGACGACGCCGCTTTCGGATTCCTCCTCATCGTCCGCACGCGTTAGATCCCACCAATCCAAGCTTCCGCCCCACCCGGTCCTGATCGAGTCCCCACCCCGCCCCCTGCTCGCGAGTCGCGCCCCTCCCACCACGTCGGGGCGGCTTCTTGCGGTGAGGCGCTCCGGCCGGCGACGGAATATCGAGGTCAGTCAGTCTTCTCGCGCTCCAGGCATTAGGTTTCCTCGGTAGAGCTCGGCGGGCCTTTCATTGGTCGGATGCCACCATAGGGATTAGGCCGTTCGGCCTTTCTTGCTGCCGTTAGGTCGTTGCGTGTGGGAAGGGGAAAAAAGAGCGAGGATTTGGTCTTTCTTTTTGCTTTCGTATTCTATCACTCCTTCCCAATTGCTTCCAATCGTGCTAAATGTGCCTCCTTTCTGTCGCAGAGGTGGAGCTCTCTCCTGCAGTGTTCCACGCAGGAATCGTGAATTAGTCTGTTGCTGGACGGACCGAGGCGGGTGCTCTGAGACGATTGCTTCGTGAATTGGCATTATTGCTGATGTTGCGCGTCTTGCATTGATTCTGCCCAGGGCATCGTAGTCTGAATCTGGTGTGTGTATGCTACCGGAGTAAACATGGACAGAAGAGTTGGAGTGGTTCTATTCTGCCTTCTCATTGTCATTGTCCAGGACGTCTCAGCAGTTGCCGAGACTGAAATTGGTAATGTGCGCACCGTGCAAGAAGCACCTGATAGGAAGTTAGAGGTTGCAGGCAGACATGATGGGCTCAAGAGCGGGAGGAGGGTGTCGGTGTCTATGGTTGCATGGTCCACGCTTGCAATGGCTGCTGCGACTGGATTGGGTGCGCTGCCGTTCTTTTTCCTGGAGCTAGAGGCCCAGTGGGCAGGCCTTTGCAATGGGCTTGCGGCAGGGGTGATGTTAGCGGCAAGCTTTGACCTTGTGCAGGAAGGGCAGATGTATGGCAGTGGGAGCTGGGTTGTGTTTGGGATTTTGAGTGGAGGGTTTTTCATTTGGCTTTGCAAGAAGGTACTTCCTGTTTCCTGCTCTTTAGTTTTCAGTGATATTGCTTAACATTTAAATTAGCATTTTCACCATTTTCCAAATATCGAACCCCATGCAAATGACTTTAAACTTGACGGATGCAGTCCAGAATGTCATAAGGGCCCATTCAATTCATTAGCAGAATTTAAGATAGCAATCTACTGCATGTCTTGGGTCTCGAACACTTATTGGCCTTCTGGCATTCAAAAGGATTTCCTCTATCCAAATATATATTGGAGTACTTGTAATTCTGTCTTGAAACCTACTTATGTAGTCTTGAACCCAAAAATTAGGTTCTAACAAATTGAGGCCATGCAATACTCAATGTTACACACTGATAGATAGAACAAAATCTAGGCTCTAGTGAACACTACCCATAATGTGAGTCTACACCAGTGCTTACCCTCATATGTAGGCCAATAAGAATATTGTGTAGGTTATCAAAAAAATTGAACACAATACATGAATTATATGTATACTGTGCCTTGGTGGACTTGATCAACAGACATCAATGCATTTATGATATGTCGATATGTATAGATGTGCCTTGGTGGGCCAGTTCAAAGACTGAATTCCACTTTGCACTTGCATATTAAGTGCGTTCAGAGTCAGACCAGTTTGTTTTGATGGTTGTGTTTTGGGGTATTATCAATGTATTTCCTTACATTTATTTTTGTCATTTATCTCCTAAGATAGATTGTTTTATATTATATTATTGTCTACAGTTTCTTGAACAATATGGAGAAGTAAGCATGCTGGATATAAAAGGTGCAGATGCAAGTAAAGTTATTCTTGTTGTCGGAATAATGACACTCCATTCTTTTGGAGAGGGCTCTGGTGTAGGTGTTTCCTTTGCTGGATCAAAAGGATTCTCTCAAGGTCTTCTAGTTACTATAGCTATTGCAGTACACAACATACCTGAAGGCTTAGCTGTAAGCATGTTATTATCATCTAAGGGCGTGTCCCCCCAAAAGGCAATGATATGGAGTATCATAACATCTTTACCACAGGTGCACTAACTCTATCCTTGAATTGAATATGAGCTTCCTGATAAACATACTGCCCTCATACTTGAGACAGCATGAAAAGTTAATATTTTTTCGTTATATTAGTTCATGTTTTATAGCAAGAAATGCCAAAAAATAGTTCCTTTTTTTCTGTTTGCAAAGGGGCTAGAATGTGAATGTCATATTCTGTAAAATTAACCACTCTAATCCATTCTTGCTTGTTTTGGTGTCTGTGTGTGTACATGTGCTTGTATGCAACGGATCAGCACATCACAAAGGATCTAAACTTTTAAATGAACAATCACCACATGTAATACTGCACTTAATGGGGATTGCACTATAGTTTCCCTTTTACTTGCTTGAACATGTAATACTGCAGCTTTCTGTCAATACTACATTGTGAACAAAATGTTTGTCTGCTTCACTGCTTGTATGCAACATGCCAACATCATATTGACTCGGTTTCAAGCTACATTTTTGTGCTGGCATTCTTTGCTTTCCACTACTCTGACATGCTATCATTTTTCTTGGTTAATACAGCCAATTGTTGCTGTACCTGCATTCCTTTGTGCCGATGCATTTCAAAAAGTGCTTCCCTTTTGTACTGGTTTTGCTGCGGGATGCATGATATGGATAGTTATTGCGGAGGTTCTTCCTGATGCTTTTAAGGTGAAAAACCCTGATCATCTGGTCAGAAGATCTATTAATAAATGTCTGTTAAGTGCAGTTTTGACTAATCTTTCTTTGCATGCAGGAAGCAGCTCCATCTCAAGTTGCCTCTGCTGGAACGCTTGCTGTTGCTTTCATGGAAACATTGGGTACTGTGCTCCAGGGATTTACAGATGGCCACAAGTATGTTTCCTTAGAATTTTAGGGTCCTAATTGGGTACTGTGGATTTTCAACTAATGTTATTTTTTTTCCTGACCTGCAGCTCGGAAGATACAGCAAGCTTTTTGGTATCACTCGTATTTGGATTTGGTCCACTTTTTGGAGGAATTGTTCTCGTCGCATCCTCTCTTACTTTCAACATGCCACACACACTTTTGACTGGTGTAGCATCTGGCATAGCCTTCCGTCTTGCAGCATGGAGACCTTTGCAGCTTCTAATGTCATCGAAGATGGGTCTATTTACCACTTCATTCCTCCTCATAGGAGGTTCCCTCATTTACCATGTCGCCACATCAAACATCCTTAGGGTGGTTAACCGCAAGAAATCTTCTGTCAATGTCATTACATCATCATCTGGTCTCTCCCTCAGTGTCCTCACACTGCAATCTCTCCTTGCCTGTGGTTCTGTCTTCCTACATGCATATGCCGAAGGTCTTCAACTCGGCGTGGCGGCACGCAAGGCTTATGGTCTAGGACGCTACATGGTTCTTCCAGTTTCCCTTCATGGTCTTCCACGAGGTGCTGCAGTTGCAAGCTGCATGTATGGTGCCACTGATAGTTGGCGCGCAGCTTTGGCAGCTGCTGCTTTTACTGGTTTTGCAGGACCAAGCGCCGCTATCAGTGCAATTCTGGCGAAGATCGACTACAGCGGATTGGACTACTGGATGGTCATCGCATGTGGTGCTTTGATTCCAAGCTTTGGCCGTGTTTTCAGACGATCGCTGCGGTTGGACATGCGGAAGAGCATCCTGGGGCTTCTGATAGGTTTCTCCTTTGCTTCTGTATGCTTGATGTCAACCAGGTTCATTTGCTTGCACACTCCCTACTGCAACTCAGCTCCAGAAGCAGTCACATGATCTCCTTTTTAAGCTGGTACAGTTGTAGAACATGTAGTATCAGTGTAATGATGATACGGAGTTGGAAAAATTTATTGCCGTTGAGGTTGAGGTTGAGGAATCTCCCCTTGTACAACAAAATGTAAGGGAAATAGGCATTGAACACAATTGTTTTATTCACTGTTGCGCCTGTTCGTCCAGGAACTGTGGAGCAGTCCTGTAAATCATACAACAATTGTTGTTGGCATGTTGCCAACCTTCACAGAAAAAGGTGGTGTGCAGTTTGATGGATCTTTTAGTACCTCGTGGTATCATTTTTGCAAAGTTATTGTAAGATCAGCTATACTAATTGTCTAAATTGGCACAAACATGCTAAATATCTGACTATTACTCATTCTCATTCTGGTGGATGCCATCCATTGTTTGTTTAGGGTTATTGGCCAACTTATAAGATAAAGCATCTCTAAGATATGCTTAGTATAACTTCCTATCTGTATTATTCTATCTATATTATTATGGATTTCATATCTAAAATGTCTTTCTAATAACTTTTTTGGTTTCTAATTATAAGGAATATGATATTGAGATTCTGTTTGAGAGTAAAAAGATTTAGAAGATTAATTTTATTAGGAAAACTCTATATATGATAATATTGGGATTGGTTTTTTAGGTATTTTAAAGATATTAAACAACCGAAACTAGAACATGTATTTTCATCTGCTTTTTTGAAAGTTATAGACCACTCTTACGGTGAGTATCGTACTCATGCTAAGTAACGTTGAATCAAAAAGCAATTATGAAACAGTACAATTATGAAACAGAGGTGACTGACGGCAGACGGGAGCTACGAGGATGGTTTGAGATGAAGGTGGCGATGATGATCTAGTGGTTGGGGATTCGATCGGACCGGGGACGGGGAGGGGATAGTGTTACCCAACGGAATCAATAGTGAGGATGAATACGACTATTAGTGACGAGGAGGGTGGTGGCGAAGCAAAAACGCACGACACGAGTTCAGGTTCGCGAGGGAGACATCAAAGAAGGAAAGAGTGCAAATATGAAAAAGGATTCCGAGGCTTCCAAAAAATAATATTGTGCTATAAATACATTTTCTATTTATTTATTTATTTATTTATTTATTATTTCTATATAAACCTAATCAAATTTTCATTTCCATATATATGATCATCATTCCATATATTAATAATTTTCATATAAAACAAATCAATTTCCATATATTGATGATTGTCATATATTAATAATTTCCATATAAATAGATCAATTTTCCATATATCGATGATTTCTATATATTAATAATTATCATATAAAATAAAATATTAGTTTCATATAAAACAAGTGAGGTCTAGCGGCGGAGATAGTATGGGGCTATAATGGGTTGGGTTGCCCAAGAGAGAAAAAAGAAAATCCTATGATTATGAATTATTATATTTGAATGAAAGACTTTGATTTAACATGTGAATGGTCAAGTGGACACTAAAACTCGTCAATTATATGGTAGGGTAAATAAGACAAAAACCGGTTTCGAGCAATTTGTTTTTGGCTTTTAGGAGTTGAGTTACACCAATACAATTCCATCCTTTGACACTGGATTACCACCATGCATGTATATCAATTATTGCTTCTTTATCTTTTATATATATATTATTTTTAATATCGATTATACAGAAGTGAAGATTAATATTAAAAAAGAAAAGAAAAAGCAAGACAATTCATCGTGTTGTGGCTCTATCCTCGTGATATGGGAAAAATATCAAATAGAGTGAATCTGAAGATATAGAATTTGAAAAAGTGGTGGTGGTAGCAGACTCATAATCACTAGCTTCTTTAAAATAATATAGATAATTTATTTTATTATTGAAGGTATTCAAACATAACTTATATTTTTACATATTTATTAAAAATTAAATAAAATAATTAGTTAAATATTCTGATAAAAATCACCAATGTTATTTCATTTTAAATGAAAGGAGAGAGAGTACCAACCTATTCCCGAATCCCCAATTTGAAAAAAGCCGTCAAACTCAAACTCAAACTCAAACTCAAACTCAAAGAACATCAAAATAAAACCCGAAATGACGAGGAGAGAGAGAGACCGGGCGGCGGGCGGGCACGTGGCGAGATAGCGAAGAAAAACCAAAGAAACAAAAGGAAGAGGAACCAACCCAAGCAAGGGGATCTCCCGAATCTCCCATTCCAGGGGTCTCGTCTCCGCGTCCGCCGGCTCCGGCTTCTAGGGTTCGCCGCCATCGTCGGCGATGGAGCCACCGGCCGGACTCTCCGCCGATCGCCGGGGTGCCGGACCCGGCGCCGCTGCATCCGGCCTCCGCCGCTACGGCTTCAGATTCTCCGCCTCCAGCCTTCTACAGGCCCCGCTCGCCGCGCTGCTCGAGTACTCCGGCGTTGTGCCCTCCGGCCCGGCTCCGCAGGTGGGTGTGCTGTCGCCGTCGCCGTCGCCGTCGCCGTCGTCGTCGTCGTCTGAGGCTGACGGGCTGCTTTCCGCCGCCGCGGCTGGGGATGGGGAGGTCTCGATCCGGATCCAGGGCGGCCCAGGTGACGCAGACGCCGCCGGCGTCGCGGGGGCGGCGCCCTCGACGGGTGACTCGATCGAGGTGACCGCGGCCGCCGACGTTGACCCGGCCTCCGCGGCGGGGAGGGGTGGCGGCGCCGACGCGGAGGTGAGTGGTGGTGGTACGGACGGCGCGTCGGGGAACGGGGGAGGGGATCGTGCCTACCAGCGGTACGACGTGCACCATGTGGCAAGGTGGATCGAGCAGATACTGCCATTCTCGCTGCTCCTGCTCGTCGTCTTCATACGGCAGCATCTCCAAGGTCTGATACTTAGTCTGTTGTGGTTAGAGGTTGGGGTAATTATAGGTAGTGCGACTTGTGACGAAAAGTTAGCTTTCTAAGAACACAATGAAAGCATCAAAGCATTACTGTTTATGTGATCACGTTGACAATAACTTTAGTTTGGTGTCTTAATGTTCTTGATCACACTTTTTATGGTCTATTCCAGATGCTAAGTCAAAAAGGAAAGCAATCTTGAGAACGAAAGAACTTAGTTCAGACGTGGTAATGTTTGTGATTAGGAATTAGGATGGCCGATGTTATATTATGTTTTAGCATAACATCTTCATTTGAGGTTATGGGGAACTATTTAGTTTATTTTTGGAACACTGTGATTTATAGGATACTGTAATGAGTGTAAATGTGTAATCACTTGATTGTAGTTGACTTATTTTCATATAGTTGGTTTTAGCCTTGCTCGTTGGATGAACTCATGAACCCAATGGGGAAATATTTATAGCTTGGTCTTGCTAATTGGCTGCCCTAACTTTAAATTGGACTTGCTCAAGGCAGGCTTCCTACACTAGGTGAGAGTTTTTGTTTGCACTACATAATCTTAGGAGATTGTGTTTGGGTACCAGTCTTGCAAATAAATGCATCCTCTGCATGTCTTAAGTTATTAATCACATGAGTATAGGACATATCTACGTTTAGTTGTTTATCATAACAGGAACTTTCTACTACATGCTTATCTCCTTGCAGTTTTGAAATTATGGTGAAAATGCATATATCTTATTAGGCTATTATCTTTTAACATTTATTCCATGGAGACTGCTCCAGCTAACTTGTAAGTTATGGGCCAACCTTTTTATTGGAAGGCCTAACACATATTAATATGTTCAAAATTAGGGGCATCCAACTATGCCCCGCTGTTATGGGCTAGGGTTTGGCGCATGAAGGACCAGGGGAGTATTTGTTATGTGCTAAATTAGTGGATATGCTGTCTTTTATTTAAATAAGGCATTAGCTGGTTTGTTTCCTTAATAAGGAACAAATCCAATCTCCTATTATTAAGGAAACAAACCAGCTAATGCCTTATTTAAATAAAAGACAGCATATCCACTAATTTAGCACATAACAAATACTCCCCTGGTCCTTCATGCGCCAAACCCTAGCCCATAACACCCGCTTCAATAGAATACGGGTCTAGCTATAGCTTGTAGTAGTTTAAGTATCATATATCCCAATGTTCATTTACTAACAATCTAGTGGTGTTGTTTTCATTTGACCCCATCCATCCATATTATCCTTTTGAAAGTTTGTGATCTGCATTTCTGTCACTATAATGAGTGGACCAACCAATTATTTTTGTGGTCCAGAAAGGTCAAAGTATTTCGCTTGAGTTAACATATAAAATATAAATACCTCTTTCAATTGCAACAATTAAGAATTTTTATGCGCACTAATGGAATTGTTGTTGTGCAGGATTTTTTGTCACAATTTGGATTGCTGCTGTAATGTTCAAGTCAAATGATATATTGCGGAAACAAACTGCTTTGAAGGTCTGATTTCTTGGTCCATTACTTTTCAGTTTGGCAATGGAATCTTGTTATTATAAATGACGTGGAAGATTAGTGGATCATCGTTTCCTTTGTTTTGTCCTTACCAATTTGAATGACAATGATTTATAATGATACAATCATTGATGAATTGTATTAATGCAGTGAATATGAAATCATTGTGAAATGATGACTTTCCTGAACCACACAGCATGTTGTTAATTTTAGGAACTTTTAATCGTGTTGACCTTCTTTCTTACCTAGTGTGGAAAGTAGTCAAAAAGGAAGAATAACATTTGTCTGCTATTTAGCTGTTATGAGTTATATTTTACCATTAAGTAATCTACTACCATCTTGGTCAGCCTGTCTGCCATATTTGTTGTGAAACTAGTTGAACCTACTTGTAAAATCACCAAAATACTTGTCAACAGGAAGATTTCATATCTTGAACTCTTATATTTTTTACAGGGAGAGAGAAAAATTGCTGTGCTTGTTGGGATTACAGTAATCTTCATGATTCATGTGTTTGGCGTCTATTGGTGGTACAGGAATGATGATCTTCTCAGACCTCTGTTCATGCTTCCTCCAAAAGAAATACCGCCATTTTGGCATGCAATTTTCATCATCATGGTCAATGGTATTGATACTTCCTTAAAGGGTCACTTGAATTTGCTTGCATACATTTCTCCACTATGATAGTGAACCTTATCCATCCACCTATAGTATTGTTAAATGTGCTAGAAAGTTTTGAATGCCGGAATGACACAAAATTAATTGTGTTTATCCATAGTTCCGGACTGCTAAACTTACATGGACAACATTGCTTTATGTTTAGCCAAAGGGGGTTCTTGATATTAGCTGTGTGACACTATCATCATTTACTGCAAGATGTATTTTTCCTAGAAATACTAGGAAAAGCATATTAAGTTGTCTGTAGGTTAGCATAATTCATTTCATGGTACAATTGGCATTTTTAACTAAATGCCATTTGCAGATACAATGGTTCGCCAGGCAGCGATGGCGATCAAGTGCATGCTACTTATGTACTATAAGAATAGCAGAGGTCGTAACTACCGTAAGCAGGTGACCATTTCTTCCAACTTGCCATAAATTTATTTTGGGGTATATCTCTTCATGATTGTAGCACCTTACTTGGAGTTCCATCTGTTCTACTTCTACCTGAACTTGTATTTATAATTGATGATGAATTCATGATGTTATGATTACTATGATGGCAAGAGAATGTGGAGATCTGGCCAGCCAGTGAAATGATTCGGCCATCAAAAGTACTAACACTGAGTGCTTATGGATGCTTTTGTTTTCTGCACTGAATAGTGAATATACATCAGTGCTAATATTGAACCATTTGCCCCCACAGTGATTCCACCAAATATAGTTTTACTGAAATTAATCACAATAACTGAATGCTTGATTTTTTACTTCCATGCTGGGCTAATTTCATTCAAAGAACTGTATTTCTACGATCATACATTCATACTAATATTTTTATCGCCTTAGTATTAATCTAGTCAATTAGTCTGTGTAGCAACTGAATTCTTAAAGAAATCCTCAAGGCTCAGACATGTCCTCAGATAGGGTAGGTTATACAAACATTCTCAAACAGTTAGGCAAGAGACTAAGAGTGGTAGCCCCCCCCCCCCCCCCCCCAAAAAAAAAAAAAAAACAATTCAACAACAGTTTGAAAATAATTAGTGGACACCAGTATTAAAAAAAGTAAAAAATTAATTATGGGTTGCCATGATTCTTTTTGCTTCATGTGCCATGTGATGTTAACAATATGTTATAACCTTTTTTTTGAAAATTACTTATGTGCATCGTCTTACTTTGATATGAAGTGATTGGTATTTCCAATGTTACTTTCCTTTTTGTTATTAGTTTGTCTTGGTTCTACAAGGTGAGTGAGTCATTATACTGGATGCTAGCTGATTTCTTATTTTAGATCTTTTTATTATTGCAGTCATATCAATTTGTTTTGATTCTTTCGTTGAGCATACATGGGCTAGATGATTCTGAAGATTTCCGAACTCTTTCTGTTTTGTTAGGGCCAAATGCTAACTCTTGTGGAATACCTTCTGCTTCTGTATCGTGCCTTGTTGCCAACTCCTGTTTGGTACCGTTTCTTTCTGAACAAGGAATATGGGAGTCTTTTCTCATCTTTAACCACTGGGCTGTATCTGACCTTCAAGTTGACTTCTGTAGTTGAGAAGGTACTCTTGCTTATTGCAGCTCACATAGAGACAGTGCAAAACTATATAATACTATCCCCTACTGTTCTATTTTCTAATTCTTGGCCTTCTGGTATGCAGGTTCAGTCATTCTTGGCTGCAGTGAAAGCATTGTCACGGAAAGATGTGCATTATGGGTCTTATGCGACAGCAGAGCAGGTAAAAGTTCCTTTAATCTTGAGTTCCTAAACTTAAAATGCAGTATGCCATAAATATTGATAACTCATTGAGCATTTGTGCTATGGATAATATCCAATCATTCTATGGTAAACAAGACAGCTTTCAGCCATTAAAGTTTTTTATGGAGCCACCTGTCCATTTATCACTCACAAGTTGGTAGCAGGGTACCATTGTCTAGATTCTCTAATGTAGTAACGTGTTACTGAGTTTTGTTTGTTCTGAGATGTTTCTCTCTCTCATGCTCTTGTGTTTAAATATTTTGTTTGTTGCTGGAACCCGGTGCAGGTAATTGCTGCTGGTGATATGTGTGCCATCTGCCAGGAGAAGATACATGTTCCTGTCCTCCTCCGCTGTAAACATATTTTCTGTGAGGACTGTGTCTCTGAATGGTAATATTCTTTTCTTACTTGATACTTTTTATATGCTTTATTTGGTTCTTTGTTTTAAATTGAGTAAGGCATCTTGTTGGATATGCAATGTATTCCTGTAATCCTGTTTGTTCTTTACATTTAAGTAAAGAAATCTTTGAAGGGTATTATTATTCAAAGAATAATTTCTTATTTTATACTATGACAAGGATTTGGAGTGCAATTTCTATGGTATCTTGTTGCAGTATTGGCTTTTATACGACCTGATAATAAGGTACACTAAGTACGAAGTGTAGAACAATTAGCTCACAAGGACTACCGTTGTATAAACCACTCAACAGATGCAGCTTCTGAAACTGGGTAGAAGTGCAATCCGATTGCCCCAGAAGTAGAGTAATGGCACCACAGATAATATTGTTTCCCACTTTCCATAAAATAAAGAGCTAGAAACTGGCTCATTAATACCATCAATATCTACTGGAGGTGCTGTGATGAGGGCGATAATATAAATACTTTTGGTGATGTTGCCGACAATCTCCTGGAATGTGTTTAGTATTAACTAGGAATTTTCATTTCATAGCTTAAATTTTTATTTCTGTTCAGAAATGAAGTGCTTCAATGCTTAGCCCCCCTATATTCGCCTCTAATTGTCATACCTGTCAAGTCTCGAGAAATGACATTTTTTCCTGCTTCTGTTTTAGGTTTGAGCGAGAACGAACTTGCCCCTTGTGTAGAGCATTGGTAAAGCCGGCTGATATTCGGTCATTTGGTGATGGTTCAACAAGTCTTTTCTTCCAGTTGTTTTAGACTTCAAATGGCAAGCCCCTAACACATAACAATGGACAAGCAATTGGTTATGAAAAGTCCAAGTGAAATCCCCCTTTTCTTTATCTCGTGAGACCATCTTCCCCGTATGCACTGATTTCGAAGTGAGAAGGTTCACGGAGATTATCTGACGGAACAGCTGTTTCATCTATTGGAGAAATAGTTTAGAGAGCTGGTCAGTTGCTACATCAGCACAGGTTTGCAGCAAAATCTTTCTGGGCCCCTGGTTTGTTTCTGGAGAAATGATAACCCTAATGCAAAGTCCTGGTGCATGTGACCACGCCAGCAATTGGTTTGCAGATGTAAACAATTCCCAATGTGATGTACCTTGTTGCGACAAGTTTTGATTGTCAGCAAGAATTTTGTTTGGAGGGAAGGGATGTGGTAGAAATGTAAACTTGTAAAGCTTCGTTACATGAAAATGTTGGAAACCATATATAAAATGTACTTGTTACTAAACAGTAAATACTATCAAGATCACAATGTTAACACGTCTTTTACGTACGTACAGTTCTGTATGACAGATTAATTAAAGTCTTTTAAGTTCATGACATCATTTTTATTTGCTTGCTACCGTTTTATACACCTTAATTAGTAGCTACAAGAAGCTGCTGATACGCTAATTAGGCTGCACAATAGTATTCCCCTTGCAAACAAATTATAAAGCCTCTGGTCGAGCCATACTAGGATAGAACCCTAATATTTATTGTATTTTTTGTTTCGACTGAACCTTATTTTTGAAAAAAAAAACGAAACGAAGTAACGGAGAAGAGCGTCATAAAGCATTTGCGAATTAAAGACCGAACACAACTGCAGCGGCAGTTCATCATCAGCGACAGCTTCACACCATGGTTGACAAGAAGCGCCAAGACTCCCTACAGCCGTAGAGGCTGCAGCCTGCAGATGCCGTTAAACTGACAAAATGACAGTCATAAACCCGAAATAAACGCACAGGCTTTACACTTGTAACACAAGCAAGAAATTGTCACGATGATACCAACGGCTCGTATCATCGCGTGAATAGATTCAGGCTACGTTTATTCAACTTTTCTAACCACCTTCCTAACTAGTTGAAAGCTAAACCAAATACAAATTGAAGTTGAAAGTTTAGGGATTTTCACCGCTTTTCAGTTCAATTTTAATCAAAATTATCTACCATACTATTATAATATACTAGGTTATGTAAAATTTTAGTAAAATATATCATTTTAGTGTAATTCAAAAATATATAATTTTAGTATAAACATTACAAAAATTCATGATTATAATAATTTAAATACAAAACTGTATCATAAGCTACCAAAATATAAATTCACAACTATTTCAACCAAATAACTTCACAACTTCACAGCTCACATCAACTTTTCTACAATTCCCAAGCTCAGTTTTTTCTGAATCTCCTCAGCAATGTGCTTGCTGCCTCAGGGTGCAGAAGCGAACAAATCAAACAGCGTGCGCACATTGCCGGTACCAGATTGATAGTGCAATGCGATAGAAATGTAGATCGAGTTACACCAGATCATTCAAGCATCTCAAGCAAGAAGACATGGCCCGCACATTTGCCAGGGTACAACTCATCAGCAACAACAAGCAGGCACAACGACGGCCCAGCTCTGGTTACATGCACAACGGCGTGCAGACTGTATATCACACCACTAACCACCACCTAATCTTCAGCGATGGTTGGTGGTTCCGGGCTTGATCTATTGCTTGGATGAAACCCGGGAAAGTGACTCTGGAGAGGCTGGCAAGGGTGGGCAAGATTCTGGTACAACAATGGATGATGATGCAGGAGATGACAAGGCCATCTTGGGAGTAGCGGGGGTTACTGAGCGACTGAGACCTGAACCAGTGCGAGCAGGTGCTGGTGGTAACACTTGTGTAGGGTAGACCTCAGTGACCTCTTCAATGCCTTCATCCACATATATAACATCCTGCATAGTAAGTTGATGGTACTCAACAATTTCCCGTAGGAATCTGTTCTCTCGAGCATACACGGAGTTCTCATGTGCGAGCCGTGCTTTCTCAGCTAATAGTGTCTCTAATTGGAGGCGGATCTGCAAATTAAATGGCAGACATGTAAGATTAACATTAACTGCAATAGAAAGTAGTACGTACACCTTGGACTCAAGTTGAATTGGTAAGCCGCACACTGGTTCCTTTCATAAAAAATTATTAACATAACTTTCCCTCCCCCCTAAAGGTTGTGCTTGGATTGGCAAGCCAATAGAAAACCTAGCCACTCAAATAGAAATGAAACCTAAATTTGAACTTCAACTAATCAACTCTACTTTACCCTAACTTGTTTGGGATTGAAAGGCTTTGAAGAATAACAATAGCTAATATCACAAAGTAAAATGCTCAGAAGAGACTCCAAAATGTAGATAGAACATAAACTTTTTATTTTTGCAGTAATGCCAGGAGCCTTATAAAATAGCAAAAGAACTATACCACCAGCCTCCCAGGAATAAAACAAGTTTCCATTTAACATGAAACTAATTTGTAAACCCAAAGGAAATTGCACTTAGATTTGACATATAATTCCCTAATGATTATCAATGGCTATTGAGTTCAGAAAGTTGGACTACAATAGAAAAGAGTAGACTTTTACTAAAACATATACAGTTATACTTGTATAGAAGAATCCAAAAATATTTTAATAAATAACTCCAGGAATCAAGAGTGATGATTTTCACAATTGCTTGTTCCTTTTAAATACAAATCCTAACCAGATCATCATCTTCTGGGTTATCGCCCTTGTCATGACTTTCTCGCAACATCTTATTCTCATCTTCAAGCTGAGCACAACGTTCCTTTGCAAAAGCTAAATCTGCCTTCACAGTCTTCAGTTCACGTAATAGCAGCTTTGCTTTTGCTGCCATGGCATTTGCAACCTGTAGGTGGAAAAGATGGATCCATTAATCCATTACAGCTGAAAATAAAGGAGAAGATGAAATAAACACTGAGACTGCATTTGATGAAAACTGTTTGCAAAGAATATAATCAGCCACCTATCTCAATAAAAATTATTGAACAAAAATCTGGAAAAGGTGTTTATCAAAATCGTCATAAAATCAAATTGGAATCCATGTGGATTCCAAAATGCAAAATGCAGCACTAAGCAACATATCTAGTGACACATATTTGCCACCTTACGTCGCGAGATGCCTTCAATTGAGTATCATAGTCAAGCGGATTTTGAGGAAGATTCCGAGTAAATCTTTGCCCATCTTCTCCTTGTGTGGTTGATCCAGCACCTTTTCTTCTTATGTTCAACTTGCGTGTTTCATGAATAATGCCAGCTGTTTTATTCTCTACAATGGTCCGACCTTCCTGAAAAAGATTGGAAAAGTTTTAATACATAGAACAAGTAAATAACATACAAACATAACAGAAAGATACATCAGTTGTAAAATCAAATTAACTAATCATCATCACAAATCTAGTGTTGCTTGCTGTTGTATGAAATATACCGACAATGTAAAATGCTTCAGATTTTCTAAGTTGTGAACAAATGCAAAAAAGGAACAATAATTTAGATTATGTTTTGAATAAATTTGACAGAAACACAGAAGAAAAAACATTGACACTAACAGATCTACTTGCATGACCTTTTAAATAGAAGTAGATAAGTGATTCTATATAAAGCACTTACTTCAAGTGCACTTTTTATCGTGCCACCAATATAGTTAAGGGAGGATGCTATGGCCTCAGACTTCTTCTGAGATGTAGGTGTCTCAGATTTCCATGTCTCTGCTGATGGTTGTTGTGAGCGTGTATACTACAAAAGCAATCAAATAACAGTGTTGGCACAAGAACATCTCAAAGTGAGCCGTCTAGACATAACAATAATGGGCTGATGGCAATTAATCACAAACACAAATTTACAAGGCGCAGATTACAACATGAATGAACTATCACATATAACTACTATTGTCATTTTTAAGTTCACTAGCAAAAGTCAAAAGTTTAGAATGCCCTGCTACCTCTTCAAGATTTGAACGGTACACACATTAAATGACATATATAACCCAAGAGTTCAATTAACTGACAGGTAATGTTAGAAAAGCAGTTCCCACCAGGTCACTTACTGGCGGGGCATCTCTTGAGGGCTGCTGCCTCGCCGGGGAATCATATTGCCCTGGCGAACCATCCTCGTCCAGAAATGACTTCGCTTTCCGAGCAAGAGCACCCCAAAATCCGTACTTCGCCTCATTCAAGTTCTTCATGGATGTGTATGCATAGCTCGAAGAATCCTACACTCATAACAAATCCAATACGATAAGCATGTAACACCCGTTCTCCAAATCGAGAAGCACATCAATTTAATCGGATTTCAGGTAGTCCCAACTGAAGAACAGCAGTAACACAGCCACTAATCAGAAGTCAAACATCACGAATTAATTGCCAATCTAAGTGGAATCAACGGATTAGTTCATTCAAGCACGAAGCGATGTGCAGCTAAATCGCTCCCGAATCGGAGTCCTCGCAATGAATTTCACGAACCGCAGACGGGGAAACCGCCGAGCGGACCAGATCCGTCCACGCATCGGGCACGTCTAGAGGCGAAACCCGGGGCAGGCAGAGATGCCAGGGAAGCTTACGGGGGGAGGCGTGGAGACGGAGGGCTCGTGGCTCCGTCGAGCAGCTGCGGCCGCCGCTGCGGCGGATGAGGAGGAGGAGGAGTAGGCCGAGGAGAGCGAGGAGGCGTCGCGGTGCGCGGCGGAGGCGCGCATGGCCTGCGCAGCGAGGGAGTCCTGCGGAGGTGAAGCGGGCCCCACGGTCGGCGGGTGGTGGTGCTCGAAGGACGGCGTTCGCGGCTGCGGCTGCGGCTGCGACTTCCGGCGGTAAGCCATCGCGACGGCGGTCGCGGCATGACGAGACACGACGGGGGCGAGGGGTGCGTGCTTTATACCGGTGACGTGATGCCGTTGGGTGGAATGGACTGGTCCGAGCCGCAGCGAGTCAAACCTCTGTAATAAGTATGAGGAGTTAAACGAAAACATTTATATTTATAATACATTCGGACTTATGCTTAAGGTTTGTTTAAATCTAGTTTAAAATTTGATACTTGTTTAGCAGAGTTTTAGTTCCAGTTTTTTTTTCCGTGGAGGTGAAGTTAAGTCAAATACTTTGATGAAAGCACTAAAAAATAACTAGAGTTGTGGAGCAGAATTTAGTCAAATTTAAATGATTCACTCTACTTTTATGATTTCAAGATTTGGAGCACCTTTATTTTTAAATCTAGTCGAGCGTAACACTGCGATCAAAAACCGAATCGAACTGAAGCAGAGGTAGTTTCGTTTTTTATTCAAATTTTACTTTTACTTTTTATTTAAGGTTTGTTTTTTATTTATAAAAAAATCTAGAGAACTGGGAAAAAAAAATTCTCTAGTCTCCACCCTTCCCCAGCCGTCGCGCGGTGGATGTTATAAAAGGCCTCCGGCCGGTCCTCCTCCCGGCTCCAATCCACCGGCGCGCAGCTCCGCCGCCCGCCTCGATGTCGCTCCGTCGCCTGGCCCGTTCTCCCGCATCGTGTTCCCTCTGCCGGCGGACCTTCTCTGCCACCGCCTCTCCACCTCCGCCTGCTCCTGCGTCCCCTTCCTACCTCGCCCACAACCTGCTCGACGAATTCTCCCGCCCGCGCGCCTCCCGCGACGCGGCCCGCCTCCGCCGTCTCGCCACCCACCTCACCGCCCCCGCCGCGGAGTCCGTTCTCATGAAGCTCCCCTCCTGGCGTCACGCCCTCGACTTCTTCCGCTGGGCCGCCGAGCAGCCGGGCTTCCGCCACTCTTGTTACTCTCTCAACGCCATGGCCTCGCTCCTCCCTCGTCACCAGCACACCCACCTCGATCGGATCGCCGCCGACGCCATCGCCACGCGCTGCCTCATGACTCCCGGCGCTCTGGGGTTTCTCCTCCGCTGCCTCGGCGCCGCTGGCCTCACCGACACCGCTGTCCGCGTCTTTGACGCTGCGAGGGCGTCCTTCAGCTGTACCCCCAACTCGTACACCTACAACTGTCTTCTTGATGCGCTCGCCAAGGCTGGCCGTGCGGATGACGCCGACGCAAGGGTCCGGGAGATGGTGACGAAGTGTGGCGACGGGAGTGTAGATAAGTACACGCTCACCTCGCTACTGCGATGCTACTGCAATGCAGGTCGTCCTGATGATGCAAACGACGTGTTCCAGAGGATGAGCGAGCGAGGGTGGGTGGACGAGCATGTGCTCACGACACTAGCGGTGGCGTTCAGCAAGTGGGGAAAGGTGGAGGGTGCGGTTGACCTGGTGAGGAGGATGGAAGCATTGGGGATGAGGCTGAGTGAGAAGACATTGAACGTGCTGGTCCATGGGTTCGCCAAGCAAGGTAGGATTGACAAGGCCATGGACATGTTTGCAAAGATGCTCAGTTATGGGTTTGTCATCGATTTGGCAATGTACAGTGTGTTAATTGAGGGCCTCTGTCAGGACAAAGACATTGGGAAAGCAGTGAAACTATTTAAGGAAATGAAGAGCAGTGGAGTTGCTCCTGATGTCCGCCTACTGAAGAGGATGATCGAGGCATTCTGTAGAGAAGGAGATTTTGCCACTGTTGATCTGTTCATTAATGATAATGCAGAGTGCTTGAAATCAGGTGGCGTTGTCCCACTATACAATGCAGTTTTAGAAGGGCTTGTTAACCGTGGTGAGGTAGAAGCAGCTTATGAGTTGCTTTGCTCCATGGTATGTGGTGGTCATGGGGTTAACGATGATGCAACTGTTGGTGCACATATGCTGCATATCAAGGAAGATGCTAAACCAAACTCTGATTCCTTTAACATTGTCGTGTGTGGCCTTTGTAAGGTTAAGAAGCTGGATATGGCCTTAGCACTCATAAAAGACATGTCTGGCCTTGGTTGTAAGGGAAAGGTTCTTATGTTTAATGATTTGATCCATGAGTTGTGCAATATAGATAGGCTAGATGAAGCATACATGATGTTTAACCAAATGAAGGATCTTGGTTTGATACCCTCTGAGTTCACATATAATTCATTATTTATGGTGTTTGTAGGAGAAAAGATCCAAATGCTGCTCTGGATTTACTAAGAGAGATGCGGACAAATGGGCATTCCCCATGGATAAAGAACTGCACAGAGATGGTGCAAAATCTCTGCTTCAGTGGCAGGATTACAGAAACACTGCAATTTCTTGATGGAATGCTTCAAATGGGTTTTCTTCCTGACATGGTCACATACTCTGCAGCCATTAATGGAATGTGTCAAACTGGAGAGATGGACAATGCGTTGGGGCTCTTCCGTGACATTTCCTGCAAGTACTATCATCCTGATGTTGTAGCACATAATATCTTGATAAATGGGTTTCTGAAATCAGGTAAATTTGACGAAGCAGAAAAAATTATGGAAGATATGTTGGAGAAGGGTCTGCTTCCTTCTGTTGTTACTTACAACCTTATGATTGATGTCTGGTGCAAGACTGGTAGGATTGAAAAAGCAATTGCTCACTTAAATAAAATGGTTGATGAAGAAAAGCAACCAACAGTAGTTACATATACAAGTTTGATAGATGGGCTCTGCAGTGCTGGTAGACCTGATGAAGCCATTAAGTTGTGGTGCAAAATGAGGGAGAAAGGTTGTGCTCCAAACAATATAGCATATACCGCTTTTGTAAACGGATTGTGCAAGTGTGGGCGAATGGAGACTGCACTAACCTATTTGAAGAGATGGTAACAGAAGGTTTTGAGTTAGATACTTTTTCCTGCTTATATTTTATAAATTTTTTGATATCAAATGGAAATTCCAGTAAAGGGTGTGAGCTTTTAAAAGAGATTCTCCTAAAAGGTACATGCAATAATAATTTGAAAATGGCTGGCTTAATAAGAAAAGCAATTGAAGAGCTGTCTAAAGATGGAAGAACATCCTCAGATATCCAAACTTTTGTAGAGAAAGGTTTAGTTTCAGATGCTCAAAGTTTGATGAACAAAGATGGAAGGAAATGACAATTGTTCCCAGTATAAGTTTTGGATGTTTTCCCCAAGCCTTTGTTTCTAACCAACGAACCTGGTGTTAACTCTATTGTGCCAGGTTCTGTAGGCTGTTAGTTGCTTCTTTCTACATGTCTTTCTGGTTCATGAAACTACTTTCTATGCGGAGATTCTTTAATTTGCCTTTAAGGTATGGTCAATCTGGAATATGGTGGTGCTACTATACTAGCAAAGAGAACTTATTTTACTTACTATGTTCTTCATAGTACCCCCTCTGGTCTTGAAAACACGTCATCATTTCGTTTCGGACATATTTTAAGTTGAAATTTAAAAACTCTGAATATCAAAATATTTGTAAATATCTAGGTTTGATGCATGAGTCACATGTATAATTTGTTTTGGGAAATACTTTCATATTGTTATAATTTCATCAGTTATATAATTATTGCAATAGAAATTAGTATTCAAATTTGTATATTGAAGGCCATGTCGACATTCAGAACAGCACATTTTCAAGACTGGAGGGAGTATAGATTCTTGCATGCTTAATTACATGTTTCGATTGAATTAGCTTTTGGCTTCTATTGCCTCTTCTGATGCAGGATGTTTCTCTTGTCAATTGGCATTGATGTTTCTTACAGCATAGTGGGCTATGTTCAGATGATTTTTTTTTCTTATTCTTTGTGCCTGAAAATGTGATAGATGAGTGGAGACAATAGGAAAGCTCTCAAGAACTTAACATTTTGAAGATTACCTGGCCATTCAAGAGTGGACATTTGATGGTATCTGCAAAATGTGGCATGGTTATGTTTGTTGTTATTTGTGGTTGGTGGTTATGCGACAAACTACAATTTCCAGTTGTGGAGTTATCCGATGTTACTTTGACCAAGCTAAAGGAACAGAGGTATAGGATGTAAGTGGTTTGTCTCCAATAATTAAGAGCAATATAATCATATACTAATTAAATCTTGTGATATTATCATGGTCAATAGCAGTTCAATAACTTCAATTCATTGAAAAATGTATAAGCAGGAAGGGATGAAGATAGGACCATCTTCATGGTGGTGGGCTGGCAACTTTGATCCACATAAACATTGAATGGACTTGACATTTCAAGAGAATTTCTATTGGAACCTGTAATGTGATTTATACAGAGCACAGAGCAGGTAAAAATAAAATAATTTTTTCTATTTGTCAAGTGCCTAATTTTCTCTTAGTTGTCAGTCAATTTTCCTAGTCATCAGATAGCGTTGAGATTCGTGCCCCATGTCACTGGTCTCGGTTTGTATTTGGATGGTGGTGTATTGCATCCTGTAATGTGTATCCGTTGACACATGCACTACCCAAATTAAAATACCCACAGCCCTTGAGCTCTTGCAACTTCGAGTGATTTGACAGCGATTCATTGGCAATTCATCTGAGAGGGGCACCTGCCTCCAGGCCTCTGGTGACAGCCGTCCAGTGGGGGTATTCACTCTGGAAGGAGTTGAAGGTGCCATTTTTGTGGTTCAACCTGGAAACCAAGCAAGGTTAGTGCTTGTGGTGCTGTAGCCTGTAGATTTTTGGTCTATATGTGATGCAGCACTTGATCTTTGTTTTGAATTATCACTCAATTTTTTATTTTTCTTTTAGTTTGTATTGCTTGTGTTTCCTACTTTCCTGTGCCTTTGCTTCTAATATCTGTGCCTGTAGATTTTGCTTGTTTGATGTGTGTTTTGGCCTTTAACTTTTGTATGATATATTTTGGTGATCCCTTAGTATTCTTCTGAATGCTATTAAGGTGTTTGATTTGGTCTATGGATTAGGTACTGGATTATTCCTTATGATCGTTGATCCATAGGTGTTGGAACAGTTGCAATTTTTGCGCAGTACTCCATAGGTGTTTGATTTTGCACTGTACTGCCTTGAATTGTTTCTCTGATTTAGTACCTTATGCTTTGATTTGCTCTTGGCCCGAGAGGCAGCAGCTGCCTGTTAAATTTAATTTGTCTGTAACCACTAACCAGTAGTACATACTTGTTTTGCCTGTGCCATAGATAATCTGTGCTTCATTCCTGTAGCAATTATGTTCTTGTTTGAATTCCTTCTATTTCTTCTTATAAAAGAGCAAGAGATACAATAGTACAATATCCCCCCCCCCCCCCCCAGAAAGCAATATTCTTCTGATGCAACTTTTGCCCTGTAATCTGGATGTACTCAAACTGGCATTGAAATGAGAAAAGCATGCCGCATTCATTTTGTCATTCGGTTTCACTTTCCGCAATGTTTGTTCTAATGCTAACAATGTGCACTTTTAGATGACAGAAAAATTAAAAAGATTCGGACACCTAAAATCTAGCTAATACCTAAAGGCAGATTTTTTTTAAAAAAATAATATATTTTTTAAAAAATTCAAATCTGGTACCCGGTTTAAAAAAATTGCAAAATTAGCCTACCGTCCTCGGTCGAACCAGGCTGACGTGGTCCTCGTTCGGTTGTCACAGTGCCGAACTAGAGCCATGTCAGTTTGATTTGGCCATTGGTCGGCTGAACCAGGCCACGTTAGCCTGGTTTGGCCCACCAACAACCGAACCAGATAGCCATGTCAGCCCGCGTGCCCATTGTTGTGCATGTTGCTGGCCGCGCCGCTCGAGCCTCCTTTCGGTCGTGTCGTGCGTGCCATCGGTTGCGTCGCGCGTGCCCCCGCCCGCCAGTACTTGCACGCCCTGTCCCCTCGCCTCTCGCGCATGCCCCCGTTGGCCTTCGCGCCCGACCACCTCACGCCCCCTTGTTGGCCGCACCGCGCGCGTCCTCGCTGCCTTAGCTGGCCCCTCGCCTCCCGTGTCCGCTCGTCGGTCTCTGTGTGCCTTGTCCATGTTCCACGTGGCACGCGGGGACTGGCGGGCGCGGGAGGTGAGGGGGCAAGGCGCGTAGGGGGTGGCGGGCGCGGGAGGCGAGGGGCAGAGCGCGTGTCCACGTTCCACGTGGCGCGCGGGGACCAGCGGGCGCGAGAGGCGAGGGGGCAGGGCGCGCAGGGGCTAGCGGGCGCGGGGTGCGGGAGGCGAGGGGGCAACTGAGGCGCGCGCGGCGCGGTCGATGAAGGGACAGGGTGCGGGGACTGGCGGGCTAGCGCGGGACCGGCGGGGGCGCGCACGGCAGGGGCTGGTGGTGGGGGCGTGCGCGACAGGGGCCGGCAGGGGCGCGTGTGGCGCGACCAGGGCGATGACGTGGCTGGTTCGACCCACCAACGGCCGAACCAGGCCGACGTGGCACACTTTTGGCGGACCATCGGCTAAACTAGAGCCACGTCAGCCTGATTCGGCTGATGGTCTGCCGACGGGGTCTATATTTGCATTTTTTTCAAACTGGGTACCAAATTTGATTTTTTTTTTAAAAAAATATTATTAAAAAATCCCTAAAGGCATAGGATCGGAAATAG
The DNA here is from genome assembly GCA_019279435.1 of Zizania palustris. Taxonomy (NCBI): domain Eukaryota; kingdom Viridiplantae; phylum Streptophyta; class Magnoliopsida; order Poales; family Poaceae; genus Zizania; species Zizania palustris. Next base: position 46,066,952 of record JAAALK010000082.1, on the reverse strand, counting down.
AAACAAGCCAACAAGGAAAGAAAATAGGGTAGAAACCGTGGGTACAAGACATTAGAATCAACCATGCACCTGGCCAACCCAAAGTAACCAACCATCCAGGTTTTCCTCACCTCACTCCTAAGTTTGGATGGATTTTAGACTTGCCATGGATGTGATAAAAAGGTGAGGACAACACTAAAGAAATAGTCTGGGAAAAAAAACTATCTTAGATTGCACCCATTGCTTAGGTCCGGTGTGGCCCTAGTCACCATTGCCGTGGCCTCACCGGAGACCGAATTCAAGCAGGATGACACTGTGTTTGTGGCCATGCAAGGCCACTGTGGTTGCTGTGGCAGCGGCAACAACAGCAAGTGGCACCAGGAGGAAGGGTCGATTATTCCGGTCAAAAGGCAAAGGATCCGGCTGAGGCAGAAGTGGTGCAGCACACAAGGGAGCTTCTCCTCTATGTTGCTGAGAATCAGGAAGCCTGGAGTAAACACGCCGGCAAGCATGAGAATCACTGAAATGATTCGACCGGTATTTGGAATATGTCATTTAATATCTATCGAGAGTGACAGAGTGATATATATACCAACTATTATCGGCTATTTTAGTTAGTATCAGAATGAAATTGATAAACTTTACAATGCTTCACCAAGATTTCGCTCGTAAGTCCCATCGGTGCACCACGATTCTCCTTTATGATCATTTGATTTTCCTTTATTCTTCTTTCATAATTTAATTGCCTTGAAAATACACGAGGAAAGATTTCCTTACACTCCTAAAACATGTCGCTTTCCAGGTGTTTTTCTTCTTATTCTATCACTAGTTTTAATTTCCAAATTGAGGTGTGACTCGCTTCAAAACTCTTAGTAGTAACCAGTTAAATAGAATATAAATATTGAATACAAGGGACTATGCATGCTATTTAATATTGGTAAATAGGAAACCACTCATGAAAGACCACCAAACCCACTTAGGTACGTACAAGTCAACTATATCTCATGAAAGACTATTCGACTACCTTCGACTAGTATATATTGGTCTCCTCCCTGTACTATATATATAAATTTGAAAAGAGATAGAATCCTCTAAATTACCGAATCTTAGATAAAATATTTTTATGTAATAATGATATCAGAATACATATTAAAGCACAGAAAATAGCACTGCAAATTACATGAACTTATTTGCATTACGTGAATCTTCCTCCTCACAGCATAAAAAATGTCAATCGAAGGGAAAATATGCAGGGGTTACACAAATCCATTGTACATGCTTCACCAACTAGTTGCAACATAATATAGCCGCAAGTGTACTAGAGAACAACTAAACTGCATGTTGACATTCAGATTGGTTTCCCTGAAAAAATTTACAGATTTCAAGATGGATAGAGCTAGGCTTTCGCTGGCCATGTTGCTTGAGCTGACATGATTATGCCCACAATCACTCCAAACAGTCCCAGAGCGCTGCCAAAGATCTCAATCACCAAGATCTTTACAAAGAGTGATGAATTCTGGGCATCAGACAATGCACAGCTGCTTCCAATTATTCCCACACATACCCTGTAGGTCAAAATTTCAATCATCTGAAGTTATGCAGCATGATATACAAGAAACAGTTGTGAAGGTTCTTCCTTACCCACAAACAAGATTAGCAAAGCCAACATAAGACCAGACGCAAATATTGCATAACCAGCTCGGAGAGACTCTGCATCATACATTTGGGCTGATGGTACACTTTCAAGCTTTGTTTGGAGAATGATTGCCACGATTACACCATAAATTGCAACCGCCTCGCAGAAGATGACACTGTAAAGCAATGTTAGATGCAGAGGTATCAGTATCAGAAGTTGCAACATAAACAACCGCGATTCAAAAGAGTCTTTCAAGACATGTTAATTAACAAGATGTAGATTTCTAATTTGAATGGCAGAAAGCAGACTATGATGCAATTCTATAAGCATATATGAAACTCATTTGTACACCTGATTCAGAAACTTAAACTTCATGCAGCTAACCAAACATTAAGAACATCTTAGCAGATCCAGAGACCACGCATATGAATTGCCACAGCATAAACTGACTCAACCTGCATTAATGTATTCATGTTAAATGCACCGTGTTCCACCAAGGCACCAAGCAGAACAAGAAGAACGAATTGCCTCATTGTCATTCACTAAACACCTGTTTGTAGAGTATAGATGACACAATATACACGTGAGCATCCGTAAGTCAAACATTCAGGGGTCATCCTTGATCCTCCTGAATTTTTTTTTGAGAAAAGGCAACTCCAAAGCTGGAGCACCCTGCTTTATTAGAAAGCAGCAAAACCAGATACTGTTTTCGCCGGGGTTGCCGGCTTTACATCAAGCACCAGACTGAAAGGTACTAGAGCACACTTCAACATTCAACACATCACAACACCTTAACAGAACGAAATTGTCCAAAATGCCAAAGTGAACTATCCAATAGACACAATCCTAGCGACCAAAGCAGCGCCACAGGAGGAAGAGCCCATCCAGGATCACTGCCTGTTGCGATTCACCACCCTTTTTTTGCACAAGCCAGGCTCCAGCATCAAGTGGCCGTGTTTGAACTTGATGGATTCTCCAGACGGATGAGCTGTTGAAGCCTTGCACGGAGTAATCCTAGGCAACGCGCTGTCTCCTTCTTTAGACGAACTGACACAAGTTGAATCCACTGAGTGAGAAATGCTATTAGTTTGTGGATCGGCTGAAAAGCGTTAGTACAAATTTTGTTTTGAAAAATGAAATCATTCCGAAGCAACCACACCGTCCAAGCGACTGCACAAAAGATTTGTATTGCTATCATTTTTTAGTTGCCCCCTCAGATTATCTACCATATTTAGGAAGTCTTTCACATTAAGCACCGGACTATCCACCCCCAACGATTCTGTGATGAACAACCAAATCATACGTGACAACCCACATTCAAAGATTAGATGGTTAACAGTTTCAAGACGACCACAAAGCTTGCATAAAGGGTCACCCTTCCAATTCATCTTCATCAATTGTTCCCCCACTTGTATCCTACCTTTTAATACAAGCCAGGCAAGATCCTAACTTTCAATGGAACCCCGCACTTCCAAATTCTCATATTGTCAACGTCAGCCACACCCCTATTGATAATAAACTTATACATCGAGTTGGACGTAAAACCTTTCTATCCAATAGCCAGCTAATTTTGTCCACCTCCCCCCTCCCCCCCACGTTTCTGATGATTGAGGTTAGTTCCCCCCAATCGGCCAAATCTTCTGCTCGCAAAACTCTTCTGAGCAACGTATTATCCTCGAACAACAACACCGCTTCCGCCACTGTTATACCTTCATCAGTGCACATCTCATAAAAATTGTGAAATCTAATTTTGAGAGGAACTTCTCCCTCCCAAACGTCTTGCCAAAAGGAAACTTTGTGACCATGGCCAACTTCAAATCCACACCCAAACCTAACCCATTTTGCACATTTGCCTAAACTTTTCCAGAAATAAGACCCCCTGCCAAAATCGGCCTGCAACACCCCTCTATTTAGATTGTACTTCTTCCTTAGAATTTCATAACAACAGCCTTCCTGTCCGTTTGCCAAATTATATATCCATTTGCAAAGCAAAGCTTGATTCATACTTCTCACATCAATGAAACCGAAACCCCCCATATTTTTTGGAGCACAAAAAGCCTGCCACGAGATCATATGATATTTCCTCTTATCCTCCAGACCTTCCCAGAAGAAGTGAGATCTAACCAAGTCCATCTTTTTATAAATGTGCTCAGGAAGGAGAAAAACGCCCATTGTATAAAGCGGAATACTGCTAAGACAAGCATTAATCATAACCGTTCTCCCCCCATACGAAAGCTGACTATTCTTTCAGGAAGCCAGCCTTTTCTCCATTTTAGAAATAATCCCCTCGAAGTCTTTCCTAGTTGGTTTCGACTTATTGATAGGCAAACTCAAATACTTCATCGGCCACTCCCCCTTATTACAGTTAAAGATATCAGCAACTATAGCCAGGTCCCCATCTGTGATGCCCACTCCAAAGACCTCACTTTTTGGTAATTAATTTTCATGCCGGACAGATTCTCATAGCAATACAATAAGAATTTCATGGTCACTAAATTCTGTTCGCTCATTTCCATCATCAGGATAGTATCATCGGCATATTGCAGATGAGTTATTCCCCCTTCAATCAGATGAGGCACAACCCGCGTCAAATGACCACTTTCACTAGCTTTGACCAACATTTCAGAGAGTACATCCCCAATCAAGTTAAACAGGAGAGGTGACAGAGGATCACCTTGCCTAACACCTTTATACGTTCGAAAATACCCTCCCACCTCTCCGTTAACGTTCACTGCTACTCTTCCCCCACTAATGACTTTGTTCATCCAATTAATCCATTTACCATTAAAACCTTTTTTGTGAAAAACTTCCATCAAACACCCCCATTGTACTTTATCATAAGCCTTCTCAAAATCGAGTTTCAAAATCACCCCTTTTTGATTCTTGATTTTAATCTCATGAATGACTTCATGAATTGTCACAACCCCCTCTAGAATATTCCTACCAGGAATAAAAGCAGATTGCCTATGATCAATAATTTTTGGGGCAACTGTAGAAAGTCTATTGGTAAGAACCTTTGGTAATTATTTTGTAGCACACATTAAGCAAACAAATCGGTCTAAATTGTCGAATATTATTTGCATCTTTAATTTTAGGAAGTAACACTATAACCCCATAATTTAATCTGGCTAAATTCAGATCCCCTCTAAACAGATTATCCAACATTTCTTTGAAAAGGGGCCTAAGATGAGGCCAAAATGCTTTATAAAAGTTAACAGATAACCCATCGGGACCAGGCGCAGTGTTAGTTTTCATCGATTTAATCCCTCTATCCAATTCATCCCACGTGAAATGGGAAATCAGAGAATCACTATCTTCAACAGTCAACCTCCTTCTCTCCATCCACATATGGTCATTTAGATGCAGGATAGGATCCTGACCCGAACCAAACAACTCCTTATAGAAAGAGTAAACATGTTGTTTCAATTCCCCTTCATCAGTAATTTTCCTTCCCTCATCTTCAAGTGATACAATAAGGGCTCTCCTTTTTCGCCCATTGGCCACTTTATGAAAAAAACCACTATTAGAATCCCCCTGAAGTAACCATTGTTGACCACTTCTATTGTGCCAATACGAAGCCTCTTGTTGATAGAGACGCATTAGACTTTCTTCACTGTTATAATAGCACTCCCATTCATCAGCTGTCAGACTACTCCTCTAATCCTTCGCTTCCCAATTTTTGAGCTCTTCTTGTAAAGCAGTTTTCTCTCTCTTTTGTTGGTTGATTAAATTCGCCCCCCAACCTTTCATTTTTCTACGGAGAATCTGGCTAGCCGAATGCCAATGATCCATAATGTTTGACTTGACCCGTTTCGGCCAAGATCCTCCCGGCCATTCTTTGAACCCCTCTTGTTGTAGCCACATATTTCAAACTTAAACCCCCCCTTACTCTTCTTGCTTTTTCTGTCCAGGTCCACAAGTAGTGGACTATGATCAGATCCTATACGTGGAAGGTTATAAAGCAATGCCAACGGAAACAAATTCTCCCAGTCAACAGACATCAGAACCCGGTCGAGAACCTCTCGCGTGGGCGGCTTATTCTTATTTGTCCACGTAAACTTCCCCCCAGTCTTATCCAATTCTCTGAGTTCAGCACCATCAATAAAAGCGTTGAACGATCTCATCCATCTAGCATTAGGCACCCCCCTAGATTTCTCATGAGGATGCCTGATCATGTTAAAATCACCCCCCATGAGAATCGGTACATGAGTAGTGGCCATTTTCTGTACTAGTTCTTGTAAAAATCTCTCCCTATTTTCCTCATGAGCTGGTCCATATACATTCATAAGTTCCCACATACTATTCGTATCTTTCATTGTCACCGTCACACTTAAGAACTCCCCCTGGTCCACATTAGTGATACTAGCTCTGTCCAGACTAAACCCTAACAACAATCCCCCCGAACGACCATTGGACGGTTTAGTCAACCACCAAAAGTCCCTATGGCCGCAAAGAAAATCCAAATCTTTTTGCTTGAAACTTTCTGTCATTGTTTCTTGAATACATATACCATCACACATCTTATCTTTAATTAAATCAGCCACAAGTCTTTTCTTACCACCCCGCCCAGCCCTCTAACATTCCAAAAAATAACTTTCATCTAATCACAAGAAATGGTAGGGATCCCATTAAGAGCTCCATCCTCTTCTACCTCCCCTAACACAATAGATGACATATCACTATCGCCACCCCCCAGAACCCACTGGTCTAGAATCAATTTTATGTTTTGCTACACATAACAAGGCTTGTGCCATTTCCTTTGCTTTAAAAAATCTATGTTCTTAGCAATCTCTTCCTCAATTTTCCCGAAAGACACCCCAGAATCATCAGCAATCTTTGCAAGTTTTTTATTTTCAGCCCTACTAAAAGACAAGTAATTAGAGGTACCTGACATATCATTCAGATGCCCCGCTCTTTGTTGTGCCTTGAGTTGAATAGGAATACCATCTCTCTTGATTCTCGCACTAAACCTTTGTGCTACTGGAGGAAGCTTGTGATGCTTGGTTCTCTTCTTATGCACCCCTTTATTCTCATCATCAACGTGCTCTTCTAGTAATTCAGTTGACCTATCCTGTGAACCTTGTGCTGCTCCTCCCAACTGGGGCAAGCCCCCCTTGCGGTCCACCCGATTGTCACCATTTTCTGCTACATCCACCTTAGATGTCATCCCCATATTATCCTCCACATTGGTATTGATTGTCTGGTTATCTACGATATTCTCTGACGCCTTGAGCCCCTCTGATGTCTCATTCATCCTTTTCACTTCTTCATCAGACAAATCTTCTAAAAATTCTGGTATATCGACTTTGCCATCTTTATCCGAGTTAGAGTTGTCTTCCTCTGGGGCACTAGCATGTTTATACTGGTGTGCCTCAGAAGTTGAAACATCTTCTTTACCCCCATGCTCAGAGTCCTTAGGACCTTGATTAAAAGAATCCCCCCTGCTGCTATCATCCAGTTTCTCCTTTCCTTTGTCACCATCATCTTTCACAATTACATTACTCCCGTCTGGTTTAAAAGGAAACACTATCACCGTATCCAATTCAGGCACCCAGGTAATGTTGTACCCAACATAGTTAATATACACCTCTGAAGTGCCTCCAATTTTAGTGGGATCCTTACATGCAACCCTAATTCTCACAGGTCCAGAATGATTAAGACTTTTAGAATCCACCTCCATCGGTTTACCTGCCAAAACAGCCAACCTACTCATATCCCCTATTGTTCTGGCCACTTGAGGGACACCAAAAACCTTCACCCAGACTTGACTAAGCACCCCAAAGGCATCCAGAACCCTTTCAGTTTCTTCTACCTTGGCTTTTATCTTGAACATCTGGAAACATACCGAGTCCAGTCTAGTTAGCCTCCTCCGAACCTCCTTGGAAGGGAACTCAACCAGAAATTTGTCCTGATCAATCTGTTTGATTTTCCAAATCCATTCCTTCTCAAAAAAGTGAGCAAGCTCCATCTTAATTTGTTCGTCAGAACAAACCCCCTCCTCAACAGTTAATAGCCCCACAACAGCTGAATCCTTAGAATAGACCTCGGGTTTCTTGGTCTGAAGGAAATAAAATCCATGGTGGGGGAAACCAAAACCACAAAATTCAATCGGCAAATGAGCAATGGACCTGCTGCCCCTGAGATTATCCGACATCGGACAGTTGGAAGATACATGCCCTGACTGTTTACAAGTGTAGCAGATCATCGGGCGCCGACATTGGACTTGATGATGTCCAGTCATGCCGCAGTTATAGCAAATAAATTCATCCTCTTGTTCTCCTTGAAAACTGTTGATCCTTTTTAGGAAAACCTTGATCCATGGGTGCATCAGCACGAAAATCGGATTGGCGATCCTCCCCGGAAGAATGCAAGCCAAACCGACCCCCACGACCTCGACGGCCCCTACCACGGAAGGCACCCTCTCCATGCCCTCGGTCACCATCTCCCCCCCAAGATCCCCCCATTCAGGGGCTTTTCTTTTTCTCCCAAAACGCGAGAACTCTGATCCCCCTTAGCTCCTCCAACAGCCGGGCCAGGAGCCCCTCCAAACCACATCTCATTCCTGTCCAAGTTGCGATGCATTCCCCCCGCACGATCCCTTGGCGATCCCATCACAACCGAAGCAAAGGATCTTGAGTCTACGAACCTGGGGATCCTCCTGAATTGAAATGGGGGAAATTAATAAATGATTTAAACAATTGTAATTAAAAACCATATCCCTAGCATAGTTGTTACGGTGACGCGACAACCTATCACCTTCACAACTTTACAACACTTATAGTGTGTGGCATAGCATCACCATAGGCATATTGACATGGCGAATAATATAAAAATTAGCTTATAGGATATAGAAAAATATATCAATATATAAGTAAATTGCAAATAACAATAGCAATATAACATAATAAAAATAGCAATACAATTAAGTTGTAATATTGTTGCTTTGGATACCTTATAAAATAAAATATATATAATACAAATTTCAATAACACATTTAAAACTATATCTAATATTATATTTAAACTTAAATTAATAATTTATTTATATAAATCTGATCAAACATTCTATTTATACATAGCCCATTTAAAACCCATTTAAAGCTCATTACGGTTTTTTATTTCTCAACAAACAACCCTAACTTCTCTTCCACTCCCCTTTCTCTCCCACCCTTCCCAGTCACCACCTCTCTCCCAGCCACCGCCTCACGCCTTGCCCTTTCCCTTCCTCTCCATCACTCCCCTCTTCTTCTCTCCTAGTTGCGCCGCGCCACGCCCTCAGTGCTCACGGTTGCAGCTTCGCATGGCGGGCACCACGCGCTAGTGGCGCCAACTATAGACACTCAGGCAATATGGCGGTCCGTGGCGAATTGCAGATTTCCGCCACGACGATATGGTTATGCCATAACAACTATGACCCCTAGTTATCAAAATGCAGGAAATAAAGATCACTGCAATCAGTAACAATCTATTGAAAACATTACCAGGCCTACGCTTGTAATACAAGGCCTTGTTGCTGATCTAGAAAATGTGAAATGTGTTGCACCAAGTAAATTGGAGTGCTGCAGATTTTTTTCTCAAACGCACAGGAGAACGGCATGTCATTTCATTTAAGAGAAAGAAACCCAATACACACAACACCCACTCAAACTTCACCCAAAACAAAACAAAACAAAGGTGCAGATTCAATCTATATATAGTTATATATGGCATGATGTTTGGTAGGGCTCCTGCACCTGAATTCTCTTTTGGTAGGCTCACGCTCATCTTGTGGAACTGGAGTTGAACTATACAGTTTATGAATTCTATTTTTTTAGAGTGAAGTAGCAGAATCCACTCGACAAAATACATAGCTAGTATGGAGCTACCTTTTCCTAGCTTCATAACTCCAGATTCACCACAGATTTGAAGCCCTATCAAACACCCCTATAGATGGAACCCACATAGTGTAGTTGTTGCTACAAAGAAGCCCCACATCATCGTCTATCTTTCACACTGTTGGATGGCGCTTTCATGCTTCAGATTATCATCTAACCTTCCTAGCCAACACAGATCATTTCTTGCAGTTAGTTAGGCACTTCTAAATGAGATTTAAGACTTTCAGCCCCACACATTGCAGCTGCAGTGCGCCCACAAATGTCACACAAGCACTAAGCAACATATTGGGGTGTTATCTACTTTACCAAAATAGCATACAATCCATTCTCCAATATTATTCAAGTGCACTATAGTGACCTGGCATTTTTAGCTCAGTTGAAGTAACTATTCTCTAGACAGACTAGAAGTCCAGTTCCTGCTTGCCCACCAGATTAGTGTTCATCACATAAATCATGTGTATGTGTATAGTAGATGTGCTACATAACACTAAAGATGTAGACCCAAATGTTCCACTGCATATATTAAACGACATGGTATGATGTCCTGGAGCACAAGGATATCTTAAGCATAAACTACAAGAATAATCTTATCATCAGTGCAGTAGCCCAAATTCTAGTTACACCTATTGTAGCTATCTATCTATCATTGTTCTAAATATGCCCACAGACAAAGAATAGAGAATTAAAAGCAAAAGACAAACATTGAGCTATAAATCAAAAGATACAAGCCACATATGGAAATGAACTGAATCAACTGAACTAACAAGACATGTGGAAGAACATGACTACCCCAACCACCATCCACCACAAACGAAGAACAGTTGCGCCAAAAATAGCCTTCAGCTTTAATTTACTAGTAAGATGAAGTGAAGGAGATGGCTTAGCACTAACAACTGGATAGTGCTCACAGCTAAACTAAGCTACGTATACCTTAAACATCAAAGGAGGCTAATAACACTTGAAAGATATGAAAGGGCTCTCAACAAAACCAAGTGCCTACAAAAATAGTGTAGTAATCTTCCTAGATCTGGGAATGGCGCCCCTCCTCGCCCTCGTCCCGCTCCTCCCCATTGGCGTCGCCCTTGCGGTCGGTGCTGCCATGGTCGTCACTCCTCCCCGAGCTTCCCCGCTTCAATCCCCATGACTTCGTCCTCCGGGTCAGTTCTCCCTCCTCCCGCTCCTTTTCTCCTCGTCATTCTCTCCTGGTCCCCTCTGTTCGTTTGCAATGGGTCCTCATTTAGCCTTGGTTGAACTTGAACGTGACGCCGACCTTAACGATCTGGTCGCCTCCTAGGACTTCTTGAAAGGGTTCGACTTCCAGCAGTTCATCTTCAACCGCTTCTCTTCCCCTGTTCACCACCCTTCCTCCTCCTCGTCTGGTTCGTTTCTTCTTTTGGTCGTTTTTCACAGTTTCACCTTCCGCATGATGGAGTCCTCCGTCAGCCTCGCATTGCATGCTTGCCTGGGCAGCGCCCCCGCTGGTTTCCACGTCTCTTTCGTCCAGGACAGGCATTTTCGATTCTCTGTGTCCTCTAAGCACATTGGCCTCGCCGTCTATCGCCTTCGCCGAATCATTTCTGATCAGTTTGATGTTTACTTCCACCTTTGGCACGACGACGGTCCAAATTGGGTCCAAGACCTTAGTTCCTAGGTCTCGGAGCATGCAAGCTAGATCTTCGTCCGCCGTCGTAAACAGTCCGTGCTTCTCCACCACTCGTGGGCTCGTTTGCCTCCTAAGAAAGTCTCGTTCAATGACGTCATCTCTATCTTCCAGGGCAATTCCCCTTCTCCCGCCCGCCTCCCGGTTTCTATCAAAGTTGGCTCCATTCGTTGTCCCATCCCCTCCTTTGCTTCTTCTGGCCGCCTTGCACCCTGCATCTCCAACAGCGATCACCCCAGGCTTACCATCCCCGACTTCCATGCCGTTTTCAAACTCAACAATTCAAAACCCTCGATCCTCGGGCCGGCTTCCACCTCGTAACCCCCCCTCGGCCTTCCGTCCCGTTGCAGGGTCGGTTGGACACAATTCCTGTCAAACATGTCTTTGCTCGGCTTCAGTCTATTCCGTCGCCTCATCCTTCTCGCTCGTTTGGGCAAGCGGACAGCACCCTTGTTGTCACGGGAAAGAAGTCTGCCTCGCCACCCCTCATTAATTGCCCACGTCAGTCGGCCTTTTTGCGTCACAGCACCTTTTGCTCGGCTTGCCTTCTCACCACTCACACCGCACCCCCTGTCCTGGAACCCACCCCTCTTCCCATCTATCTTGGGGTGTTTCGCAAAAATTCCTCCTAGCGCCTCCTCTCCTGGTTGCCTCGGAAGGTGTAGAGGTGCCTCCCACCTCTCTAACTGATCTGCCCCCTATCACTGCCATTGTCCCCTTTTCTAAAACCTCCGCACTTTCACCCCCATCGTGCTCTGCTACTACCCCCTTCCTCTCACCCCTTCTTTGCCTCTCCTCTCCGACAATGGCAAACTTTCCGGCCAACCCTCTCCCTTTAATTCCCTGCGGCAGGACTCTCCGTGACGGCAGTGGACCTCTCCACCGACAGCGCAACTTCATCGCACTCTCGGGCGAGATCATCAAACGCCACAAGTCCTTTGCACTCGCTGAGTTCGACAGCCAACTCTCGGACGAAGATCGGGTTGACCTCATCGCCATCCGCCACCACATCGGTGTGGAGTTGCGCATGCAGGTGGATCGTTACTACCTACATCCCCTCGGAGTCGATCCATACAAGCTCAGCAGCACCCTCGAACGGGACCTCGTCAACTCTGGGCCGCTCTTTGTCCACGGTCGGATGATCCGCTTCAAGCACGACGAAGGCCTCAACTATAAGCAGTCGCCCTTTGCCAGGGCTGGCTAGGTTATGTTCCTGGGTTACCCCCTGGACTGCAAAACCCTAGGCTTTCTTCAACAAACATGCGCCTCTTTCGGCCAGCTGCTTTTCTGGCATGAGGCCGACCCTAGCTTGGCAAGGGTGTTGGTGAAGGTGCTCTACGAAGACGACCTCGACATCCCGCGGAGCATCACGATCAAGCACAGTCGCGAGCTAGAAAGGGCAAGTCGTTCATGGACCTTCCCCGTCTATCATCTGTAGTCGGATCTGGCCCACCACTGGCCCGGGGACGAGGACTCGCTTCCCCTGACAACGGCAACCCCCATCCTTACATGGGTCCAATTCAACCCGAGGAGCCAGAGTGGGTGCAACATTGGGCCGATCAGCAACTCTTTGGCCCCCTCACCAACCAATGGCACCCCTAGCACCACCAGTAGCATCAGCCCCAACCTGTGATTGATCTTGAAGAGGATGGTGTCCTTCTAGCGGAGGAGGAACCCCACACTGAAGATGAACTAGAGCAGGAGGGCACGATCGCTGAGGAGATACTGCCTCAAGATAGCGTACCGGCCTTTGGTATCTCCACTGACTTGTCGATGGAGGTTTACGTCGAGCAGCCCTCGCCACCCGTTCCTCCTCCACTGACTCCTGCTGTTGAGCTTCCCTCTCCGCCTGCATTGCCACATCAGTTACTCCAGTTGGTCGAGGCTCCCTAGCAACTTGTTGTCGCCGCACTTTCTCCCCCGATTGCCTCCAGCCATGCCAGCGTTGCTCCAGTGGGTCCCATTCAGCCTCCCCGAGACAATAGACAAATCCAGTTTGTCTACTCTAGAAGGCGTGTGCGGACTCCATCAGCTGCCACCGCCTCCAGGCCTGCCTTGAAGAGGACACCACCTCTATCCGTTAAAGGTCTCCAGCGCAGCCTTCGCCTTCAGATTAAAGCTAGAGGGTTCAACACCTCCAAGGCCAAGTCTGAAAGCGGGTCGTCGCTATCCTCACGACCAACCATCAAAGAATTCATAGAAATCTCAAGGTCTGACTCCCCTTGCCCCATCCTTTCTATTCAACAGATCCAACATTCTGCGGTGTTCTTGTGTGGGATCAGCAACTCACTAGTCTCTAATGACCTGCTTTGTTCCAGCGACTCGGACGCTCAAACGGTCGCCCCAACTGCTGGTGCTTCCTCCTCTGCTTCCCAGGCTACCAAGGAACACCAAGCAACCTCCAACATGATCAATGATGTCGTCGAATGACTTCAACCTTTGGCTTCCCACTGCCCTTTTTTGGTTGTTGTTTACGTGACTCTTTCGTCTTAAGTACTCAGCTTCGGTTGCTCCATTGCTCTCTATGCGCCCTTGTGTGGTGGCACTCTTATTGCTTGCTCGTTGCCTTTCTGGCTAGATCGATTCTGCTTAATGGGTAACACACATGATTGGCATGTGGTTTGCTAGAATGTTAGGGGTCTGAACACCACGGCCAAAACCCTAGCCGTCCGCAACCTTATTGTTACCTCTAAAGTTGATATTGTCCGCCTTCAGGAGACTAAAACTCCTTTCCTTGATCACTCGGCGGTCAGGAAGTTCACCCCCACTCGGCGGTCAGGAAGTTCACCCCCAGACGCTTAGACAAATTCATCTACATGCCTTCTCTCGGTTCGACTGGTGGCCTCTTCATCGGTTGGAATAGCTCGTGCTTCTCCGACGTCCTCCACTCTTCCTCGCACTTCCACCTGACAGTTAATTTCACTTCTATCTCTAATAGGCGGTCGTGGATGCTATCCAACATCTATGGACCTTGTCGCTACCCAGAACGTCGCGATTTCGTCTCCTGGATGCTCAACCACCACATTCCGGTTCACGTCGACTGGCTTTTCGTGGGTGATTTCAATCTCTACTGTTTTCTCGGCAATCGTAATATGAGGGGGCCAATGCCAACATCATGCAATGTTTCAACAACATTATTAGCTCCCTCGGCCTCCTTGAAGTCGACCTCAAACAACGCAACTACACCTGGAGCAACATGCAATCTCCTCCTTTGCTTGTTCAGCTCGACTGGTGCCTCACATCGGCTAACTGGGTTGCCTCCTTCCCCAATACGGCTTTCCTTGCACTTCCTAATGTCGGGTCCGACCATTGCCCCTGCCTGGTCAATATCGACACCTCTATCCCCAGATCCAAACTGTTTCGTTTTGAGAACTACTGGATTAAGCTTCCTGGCTTCCTCCCCACCATCCATTCTTGCTGGAACACTGGCTCCTTCCCGTTTGATCCTGCTCAGCACTTGGCTCACAAGCTTCGTTTGCTTCAAAAAAACTCTAACTCAGTGGGGAAAGAAGCAAGGTCTCTATGAACTCTGGATCAAGAACTCCTCCATTATTGTGGACCTCCTAGACCGTGCGGAAGAAACAAGACCGCTATCCCACCCGGAGTTCCATTTCAGAAACATTCTCCGGATCCGGATCCGCATTGCTTCCTTCCTGAAACTCAGGAACATCTACTGGAAGCAGCGGTACATGGTCAGATGGACCAAGCTTGGGGATGAAAATACAAAATTCTTCCATGCGGCCGCTACCACTAGGAGGCGCCAAAACGCCATTCCCACCATTCAACTTGAAGGCAGGAGGTGGGCTTCCTCGTCTAAAGACAAAGCCGAAGCATTTCTAGATTTATACCTAAGCAAAATGGACTTCTCCTCCAACCCCATTATGGCCTTTGACTTGGTCCATTTAATCCCGCATCGGAACAATCTTGATCACTTGGCTGAGGACCTCTCAGAGGGTGAATTTGACTCCGTCATCCTTGGGCTCCCCGCTGATAAAGCACCATCCCCGATGGGTTCAATGGCCTGTTTTACAAGACATGTTGGCCCATCATTCGTTCCGATTTCCTAGATTTGGGTCGCCAGCTCTCGCAGGGAGAAGCAAGCCTTCAAGCTATCAATGGGTCTTTTATCACCCTAATCCCTAAGACTCCAAACCCAACTGCGATGTCGAATTTCAGGCCCATCTCCCTCCTAAACTCCAGCATCAAACTCATCACCAAAATCCTGGCCAATAGATTGCAACTGGTCATCACCTCGGTCATCCACCGAAATTAGTTTGGATTTATCAAGGGAAGATCGATACAAGATTGTATTGCTTAGGCGCTGGAATTCACAAGCTATTGTAAGCAATCCAAGGAACCAACGGTTTTACTGAAACTAGACTTCGAGAAAGACTTTGACACGGTGGAGCATTCAACCATCCTTCTCATGCTAGAGCACTTGGGGTTCCCACAGAAATGGACAGGGTGGATTCGTGCAATCCTCTCCTCCACATTCTCTTCAATTATGATTAATGATGCTCCTGGAAAATACTTCCAATGCAAAAGAGGTGTCCATCAAGGGGACCCTCTCTCCCCACTACTTTTTGTCATCACCATAGTTGTCATGGCGTAGCGACGATTAGGCGTCGGGGCGGGATTGCGCGGACGCCACGGCGATCGCCTCGCCACAGGGGAGTGTGGCGTCCGCCACAAGCAATATGGCGTCCGCCTAAGCGGATATGGCGCCGTATGGACGCCATATGGCTTCGCGGCGACGCCATGTGCGGCGGCGGTCTGATGGGCTCAGTGCACGCACGGCCTGTGAACGGCTGGCCCGAGCCCTCTTTGAAAGAAAACCCTAGAACCCTAGCTGCTCAGTGCTTAGTGCTCACACCTTCTCTCTGTTGTTGTGCGCCGCCTCCGCCTCGCCCTTTCGCCGCTCCCTCCGCCGGAGCTCGCCGCACCCTCTGCTCCCTCCGCCGGAGCCCTCCGCACCCTCCGCTCCCTCTGCCGGAGACCGCTGGCCGCCTGGCCCGCTGCTCCCTCCGCCGGAGCCCTCCTGCGCGGCTGCGGCTCTGCGCGAGTGCGCGCTGCACTCTCCAGTCTCCAGGGGTCTCCAGTCTCCAGGGGTCTGCGGCTCTCCAGTCTCCAGTCTCCAGTGGTATTCCTCACTTCTCAGTCCTCATTTTCCAGTAAACACTAATGTTTCAGTAAACACTAATGTTGTGCGCTGCGCTAGTGTTCTCTGTTCTCTGCATGTTCTACTATTAACACTAATGTTCTCTGTGAGCAAATGTTTTCTATGTGATTAAATTATGTTGTTGCTATTATTGTTTGTTATTTGTGTATGACTTGCTATGAACACTTATTGCTATTAGTATTGTGATGAACAATTGTTGTTGCTATTATTGTTTGTTATTTGTGTATGACTTGCTATGAACACTTATTGCTATTAGTATTGTGAATTGTGATGATTGATGAACATCACATATTGGTAATAATGTTGCTACAAAATTTGTGAAGTGAGTATGGCGTCGCCTCACCGCACGCCATACTCGCCTAAAAGTTGTGAAGGTGGTCCGACGCCTCGCATCGCCACGCCGCCGTAAAACCTATGGTCATCACAACAGTTCTACAGCACATCATGAACAATGCTGCTCAAATGGGCGTCATCCAACCCCCAGCTTGCCACCCTGCAGGGGTTGACTTCCCCATCGTGCAATACGTCGACGACAAGATTATTTTCCTCCATGCTAGGCAAAAGAACATCTTCTTGCTGAAGGGCCTCATTAACTCCTCACAGTCTATGGGGCTCAAAGTTAACTTCAACAAATCTAGCATTATCCAAATTAATGTTCCAGAGACAGAAGCCAAGATTCTGGCAAACACTTTCGGGTGCATCCTCGGCTCTCTCCCTTTCACCTACCTTGGCTTGCCGCTGGGTACCCGAAAGCCTTCCTTCAAGGATTTCAGCCCTCTCATGGACAAAATTGAACGTCGCCTATCCTCCACCTCTATGTGGTTATCTATGGACGGGAAATTACAGATTGTGAATTCGGTGATCTCGGCCATCCCAACTTACACCATGTGTGTCTACAAGCTCCCTATCAAAGTGATTAACCATATAGACTGTGAGAAATCAAGGGTTGGTTTCGGTGTTTGTGATGAGTGATTGACAGGCTTTTAACCTCTGTTTTGAAGGGGTACCTCCGAAGGGTGTTCGGAGGTTGGACCTCCGAAGGGTGTTCGGAGGTGGTTTCACCGAAGTGTGTTCGGTGGTTGGTTGCTGCAGCTGTTGCAGCGGAGTGTGCGTGTCGGAGGGGTCCGACAGTACACGATGATTGGGTTCGTACCGAAGGCTTCGGTACTTTGGGCGGTACACCAGAGGTTGCTAACTCGGAGAGGTCTCCGGAGTACTGGATACACTTGTCTGCTTGTCTGTGGTGCGCAGGGACTTCGGAGGCGACGGACAGGTTCGCAGAAGGTGAACCTGGGTCAAGCGGGAGGCTTGATGCCAGGGGAGCAGGGAGCTCCGTCACGGTGGCTGCGAAGGGGTCTGGGTCGGTCCTCGGGTCGAGGTGCGCCAGGTGTGACTTCGGAGTTGGATGGATCAAGTCCTCTGCGGAGGCAATGCGTTCGAAGTGTGCTCCGGAGGGAGACATTCGAAGGTGCCCGACGAAGGTCTCAGAAGTCGAGGCGCATCGAAGGCATGGTCCAGGTGAGGCTCGTCGAGGAGTGTGCTCGGGGAGAGGCACTGCGACGAAGTGCTCATGGAATGCTTCATGCGGAGGCCTTAGACGAAGGAGGGACTTCGAAGGGTGGTACTCCGAAGGTGGGGCTTCGGAGTGAGGAAGGCTTCGGAGCAAGGCTAGCTCCGGAGCGAGGTTGTCTTGTGGTACTTCGGCTTGCATGGCTTCGGTACACGGACTGACGGAGTTCGAGCTGGGAGTAGCTGTGAAGCCGTGGTGGTCCACTCCGGAGGTGTTGGTGCGAAGGCCCAAGGGCTTTGACGGCTTCCGCTCAAAACCGTCACTGTATCGAAGGCTGACTTCGGTGAAGCGAAGGTCATCTGGCTCAAGGCTTCTCACCGAAGCTACCGCACCCCTCGCGTGCGAAGGGGGGCTTCAGAAAGATCAAAGGCTGCAAGTCTGACAGTGTCTGCTCTGCAAAAAGCTGGCACTGTCCCATCTGCAAAGGCTAGCAGAGAAGCCTCCAATAAAGTTGACTACCTTTTGTACCCCTCAGTTCTGTAGAGACAAAACCAATGTAAACCCTAGGGGTAAAGTAGTCATTTCACTTGGGTGAACTGTGGGCTATAAATATGGGGGCTCGGTAGGTAACATTTAACACTTTGAGCATTTACTGTTGAGCTCCTGTACTAGCCACACACTTCGTTGTATTCATCCAGAGTTTAATTTGTAGTGCACCGAAGCCTGTCTAGGCGAAGGGTGTTTAGTGCGAAGTGTGTTTTTCAGTGTGTTGTCGCTCTG
Organism: Zizania palustris; assembly: GCA_019279435.1. Classification (NCBI taxonomy): domain Eukaryota; kingdom Viridiplantae; phylum Streptophyta; class Magnoliopsida; order Poales; family Poaceae; genus Zizania; species Zizania palustris. Next base: position 46,048,335 of record JAAALK010000082.1, on the reverse strand, counting down.
TGTAACAGGAGGCGAGACCTCGCTGCTTACTAGCGAAGCCCTGATCGAAGCCCGTGCTTTTATCGTGTCTGTGACTCTAGCGAAGTCTGACAGTGTGTGTTTAGATCTTCGTGTACGAAGCCCAGCACCAGTTGCTGCTGCCAAGTACTTGGTCGAAGTCCTCAGTAGGGTGTCCACTCTTGCGAAGGGTGAAGTGCGAAGCCTGCTCGAAGCACCCTGTGTGCGGAGCCTGCACTGACTTAGCAGAGTAGTTTTTCGAGGGTTGTAAGTGGAGCGAAGTCTTCTTGGCTTCGAACTTTTGCTCCTGCGAAGCCTGTGTTCGGAGCTGTCGAAGCACCTCCGAACCAGACCTTCGAAGGTAGTGTTCGAAGCCTGTTCCGCAGAAGACAGAACTAAAACCGAAGGCTAGTTTTTTTAGCCCAAAATTTTAAAAGCTCCCATTCACCCCCCCTCTGGTCGCCGTTTCCGGTCCAACAGACTGTGCGCGCCGACACAATCTCTGGAGAGGGAACAGCCTGAACGCGGGCTCATCTCCGTGGGTTGCATGGCACAAGATTTGCAAGCCCAAGCACAAATGGGGTCTGGGTATCATTGATCTCCACACTCAGAACACGACCCTTCTGCTTAAACTCCTCAACAAGTTTCTATCCTCCGATGAGCTCCCCTAGGTGCAGCTGGTTGGTCGCCACTATAATTCCTCCTCCGCGTCGCCGCATCTTGCACCTTCCAAAGGATCCCATTGGTGGAGGGACATTATCCAGCTCTCCGCATTGTTCAGAGGAATCGCCCAGCCATCTGTTCAAAGCGGTGCCATGGTGGCATTCTGGTCTGACTGCTGGCACAATGCCCCCCTACGGTGCACCTTCCCCCAGCTGCACTCCTTCGCCAGGAACAACAACTGCTCAGTAAAAGCTTTCCTCTCCCGCTCAAACATGGCAGATAACTTTCACCTGGCACTATCCCAAGAGGCACTGCAGGAATATCATCAACTCAGTGCAGTGACCGACAACATTACTCTTCATTCAGATATTGCAGACAGCTGGTCCTTCATCTGGGGATCCTCAACCTTCTCTTCTCAGCACTACTACAGCCATCAGTTCAAGTTCCAACATCCCCACATCACTATCAAATGGATCTGGAGAGCCAAATGTTCCAACAAATTGCAAGTTTTCTTTTGGTTACTGCTCCAGGATAGGCTTAACACCAAAAACATCCTGCGTCGGAAGCACATCTTATCGTCACCCCAGGAAACTGCAAAGCACCTTTTCTTCGAGTGCAACTTCAGCTGCCAATGTTGGAACTATCTCGGACTTCAGTGGGACAACACTCTGCACGTGCCAGACATCATTTCCGCTGCTAAACAAGGATTCAGCCGCTCCTTCTTTATGGAAGTTGTCATCATAGCGGCCTAGTCTTTATGGATCCACCGAAACAGATGCGTCTTTGACGGTGTGTTGCCCAGCTTGATTCTTGGAAGGCCAGCTTCCTAGTGAATGTATCTAACCAATCTCATAGATTTCCGAACCCTATTAAACTGCCAATCAGATCTTGGTTGGGCAGTCTGTAACTCCCCCCCCCCCCAACCCCTCTTTGCTCAAATTGTTGTATTCACTTTCTGCTATTTCTAATATATTTAAATCGTAGTAGGAGCCTCTCCTACTGATTTACCTCAAAAAAAATCTTCCTAGATCTAAAATGCATGCAATTTTAGTTGTCCAACAGTTATTGCATGTTGTTTGTATTTTTACGGATCTCATTACGATCAAACCAATGGAAAACTTGGAAGATGACATCTGATTCATCTTAGCAAGAAAACTTTCTAATTTTTTTACTATCCTATTGTTATGTGCAGATTAGATTGAATTAGTTAGATTAGACAATAAATAGCAGATTATATTGATAATTAGTAGATTAAATTGATAATTAGCAGATTAGATTGTATTAGGATTATAAATACCCCTTAAGGGTCATGGAATAAATAAAGCAGAAGGAATTATTTAGTTCCTCTCCTGCTCCTACCACCTATATTTTTTCACTACAAAGTATACATGATAGGGCAATATTTCTATCCTATATTTTTACTACAAATAGTGATCTCTGGTTATGTCATGTCATCAAGAAATGATAAACCGTTGGATCATGTCTATTGATAAATACAACCATAAAATGTGCTACATGAGAGAAAATGAAGGTCCGCCAATTATAATTTTGCTGCCTCTTCAATACCATCCAACATCTTACCAACATGTACTTCTGCAGCAAAGCAACTGCCTCACCAGTCACCAATGTATGTATGCATCACATGGCTTTACTGCCTCATAGAACTGTGCCATTTCCTTCTCTTCTTCTACCAATTGATCCAACAGTCCTGAAGCGGTGAGGTGACTGTGGGGCTCTGGTTGGAATACTGGCCTGGCAGTCCTAGCGTTCAAGGGCTCCATGAGGAGCAGGTCCATGGACTGCAGCTGGCACTGCTTCTACTGGATCCATAGGCAAACTCATCATGGACAAGGTGGTCAAGATGCACCAATTCGAGTTTTGCATAACTGGACGATTGCATGCTTTATTATCTACAATTAATGCAAGCATTGAACCGAATGATTCATATTTTATGTTTTCTGGGTGCTTATTTCCTCTTCTTTTCATTATGCTTCCTTATGTTGTGATTTCTGGATCTTGGCCATATTTGGGGCTTTTGGCCAAGTCTCATTCAAGAAACTGAATTTTATATAAACAAAATTAGAACAAATGATGTGCCATTGGATTCTTTTTTTAAAAAAAAATGCCGATGAGCATGGCCCCAACCATCAGAGAATACAACCAGATTTTTTTTGGGAAAAACCAGTAGGAAACCAGATTAATTTGCATGTAGTAACACTAAAATCTACTTCTTTCTCACCAGCCTAGGGTATATGTTTTCTATTGTTCGATGTCCTGATTTAGTGTCCACTGTCCACTAATTGAGTATTGCAAAAAAAAACAGGTAACCCACATACTGACTGAATTGATACTAATTAGTGTGCCATACACTCCTGCCATCATCAGAGCTTAGAGGCTTTATTGACTATTGGGATACATTGCTTGTACACCCCTGTCATTCCCTGCCCATATTTTAGCTAAATGCAGCAGTTAGGAGACTTTTAAATCTGTGACAAGGCAACAATTAGTGGACTAACATATGTTAGCTTCTTCCGGCATAATTTTATTTGGATTCTAAGTATCTACTCATTAATTTTGCATGGCTTTGTGCATCGACATTTTTTATTGTTGATCTTTTCAGTGTTATTTCACTCCTATTACCATGTGGTTAGAATGTTGGGGAATTTAAGGATTTGCCACTAAAAAGTTTATCCAGTTTGATGATTTAACACTTATGTGGATGACAAGTGGGGTCATCTAAGTCTATGACAGTAGGTCAAAGTGGCAAATGATCGAAGCCATTTTTTACGAGTAGCAAATCATCAAATATTCCTAGAATGTTACATAAGTTTTATGCACAACATTCCTATAAAATTTGTTTTTGCTGTTCGTCTCATATTACAGGAAAGTTGGTCGTTTCTGACCATTATTACAAGAGCCATAAATTTCAAATGTGAATGAAGATCAGGGAGTTGTATCTTCCATTATTAAAAACACAATTTCAAATGCCCTTCACAATTGTATGACCATTTATAAAGTAACCAATTTATCTGCATCTTCATCAATAACTGATGAAAATTTGAAAGTTCACATGCAACTGCCGTTATGCAGTATTTACTAGAAGCAAGTAGTATACATCTTGTGGCTCTTTGCGTAGATCGATACTTCTGTAAATGAAGTGGACATTTTGGAGTTTATGTCTATGTTTGGAACAACACACTTTTGTGATTGGAAGGAATACTTATTAAACCTCATATTTCATTTATATACAGAATTTAATAAAATATGATCAAGGGAGCTGTATGTGACAGCGCACCAATCAAGAACAAGAGGCATGTCGGACTGGATAAGGGTACGAAGATTCAAGATTCGCACCTGATGAGGTTTTTGGAAGTGATCCTAGGCGCCTTGATAGCGGCACCAATGAGGCTGCTCCCTGTGATAAAGATCCCCCTGGAAGAGTAATGGGTAATGAGAGGCAAGCAGGCAGACGCACGAACGGGCGAATATCTAGCGACGCGGGCAGAAAGGAAGGGATCGGCGCCACGGGAGCAAGCGAACGAGGGGACTCACCAGGCGGCGCCGAGGACGGAGACGCCGATGGAGACGGCGATGCCGATGGCGGAGAAGGTGTAGGGCGAGATCTGCACGAGCGCGCGCGCCCACGACGAGTCGGACGACATTCTCGCGCCCTTCGCCTTCCTCCGCTTCCCTCTTACGGTGGACGAGGGTCGAGGACAGCGGCGCCCGACCCGGGGAGACGGTGGCGCACGGCGGAGGGTCGGAGGAGAGAGAGCCGAAGTGTAAGCGTCGTCAAGGCCGAGTTTTGAGGAGCCGAGGTGAGGTGTGATACTGTTTGGTCGGATGAATGCACTATTTTTTTTGTTTGGTATCTATAATTTGAATGAAATAAACTTAAATTTAGTGAAATCTACTTATCAAATATATTTTTTAAATAATATATAATCATATAAGATCTTATTTTATAGATTAAATTATAATCAATACAATGATGTAATTAGATCATAAATTGGATAAATGATTTAGGAGTAAAAATCATTTGAATATTTATAAACAAAAAATAAATGTATAATAATCAATCAGGTGACATATTATCTTATTTAATATTAGATTACCCTCGTCTAAGAAAAATCTTAAATCCATTTGTCTACATATTGAAAGAATATTTTTTCGTTTACATATTGAAAGAATATTTTTTCGTTGGTGATCTCATCCACATAAAAGGAGAGGGATGGATCGGAAGGGTATTAAAAACAAGTTTTAAAATGAAAAATACTCTCTCCAACTCATGATATAACAATTAAGATAACTAAAATCATTCTCCCTTTCCTATAATATAGCAATTAGGAATAACCGAATATAAACCCAGTGTGATATAAAATATCAAATCCTTCTTCGACCAGCGGTTTCTTTCAGGATCTTCCTTTTTGAGTAGCAGTTCTTCCGAAACATCCTCTTCATCTTCGGACAAGGACTCCCAAGACGCGACAGCGTGAGCAGCCGCCTAAGACTATTCACAATAAATTTTATGTTATTAATTCACAGCGTGAGATGTTATTAAAGAGAAAAAAAAGAAGTAGTGTCATCACTATGACATGGTGCTAACCCGTTTTCAAGACGGATGAAATGAAATGAAACGCTCACTATGAGTCAAATCATTTCATCGGAGAGAGGGTATTTCATGAGAGCTAGTTGCATTTAATTACACTGGTTAGCTTAAAAATAGTGAAATGAAACCCTTCACTGAGAGAAAGTATTTTATTCAGTTGTAAAGCTGATGTGTTCTTATAAAAAACAGTGTTATGAAACTCATCATTGTAAATAGTCTGATACTGCTGCACGCTTCAACTTCCTCTGATCGTGATCTCGTCGTGTACAAGTTAAGTTATTTACTTGTCCAGTTGCGCCCGAATTTGCGAGCCTCGAGAAAAATCTGTACAAACTGATGCAAGTAATCAAAGATTGTTGATTCATTGATGACATAATAAGATATGAATCGCGTTAAAAACAATCGTTTCTCGTCATTTCAACTGTATGCCTACGCTTCGGTGCTTGCACGACATGCGATGTATGTATCATCATCATTCATCAGAAAAAAGATTCAGATGAATCCGGTCTGCATAGCAATGGTATTTCCTTGATTGCATAGGGCGTGTAAAGATGCAAAATTTGACCTGATCTATTTGCGTCCATAACACATATTAAGCCTAACAAAGTCTTAGGTGCATTTTGTTCTACTTTTTAAATATATTTTTGTCGTGAAAAAGTAAAAGTAAAAGTTGAATCAAATGGATTTGCCAAACCTATTTTTTCCACAAAAGCAATTTTTAGTACAAATTTAGAAGCAACTTATACCCTCCTTTTCTGTTTTAGTACAAATTGAATAGCATAAATTCAAGGTGTCTTGATTGATCTAACATCATTATGATTTGTATTGCATTGCACAATTTTATGAGAACTATATAGTTACCAATTACTTTATGAAATGAACTATAGACTTTTTTATTAATCTAATATATTTTTCAGTTATTTGGTTGCATCCATGTTGACTGTTTTTATTTATATATTTGTATAGAATATTATAATGATGAAAATTATGTCAATTAAAAAAACGATCAGCTCACAACAGCTTCAACCAAACGACTTTCACATTTTCCACAACAGACAACTCATAGCAGCTTTTTTACAGCTCACAGCAGAACCAAACACACCCTTAGACTCCATTTAAATACTTGGGCGGATATTAATTAAAATAATTAAATATGAGGTAATTATAAAACTAATTGCATAAGCCCTAGACTAATTCGTGAGACAAATCTATTAAACCTAATTAGCATAATGCTTCTACAATTAGTTTAATAATTAACTCATATTTAGTTCTGATATGACAAGAGCTAAACTCCAATAGAGCCCCTATTTGAGACCTCAAACTCCTTTTTGAGAGCTCACGAGAAAAATTGAGGTTCAACTGGGTCCCTACTCGGCTCTAAAAAATAGGAGGGCTCTCAAAATAGGCCACCAAACCCTCATCTCTAGGGGGCCACTATCCCGACTCTTATATGCGCCACGTGGCACGCGCGCTTCCCGCTTGTTTAAATTTAAATATTTGTATTTGCATTTAAATATTCGAATATTTAAATATGATAGATGATTATGTTCATGTTGTTTAGATAGTTATGTTTCTATATTTAAATTTGAATATTTATATTTATATTTAAAATTTTGAATATTTAAATATGATAGATGATTATATTCCTATATTTAAATTTAAATATTTGTATTTACATTTAAAAGTTTGAATATTTAAATATAGACATTCATTATTAAATAATAAATAGTTTATTATGTACTATAATTTTATCAAATACATGTATATAGTGTGTAAAGAAATAGTGGAAATTAAAAATAGAAACTTTGTTTTGAGAGCCACTATTAAAATGGAACGAAGAAAATAGACCTCTTAAAAATAGGGAAAACACTCAAATCTAAATAAAAAATAAGGACATGATTTAAGGGCTACTACTGTCAGAGTTGCTCTAACATTTGCTAACGACTATGGTGCACTGCTAGTCTGCTACCAACATGTACACATGGCCGCATTGGTGATTCGGCAATGTTGCACAGCCCAGGCATTCATAAACCACATTATTGATAAGGTTAGATAATACGGGAGTACATGGACAAGGACAATCTTTACACACGACGAACAGAAGATTATCAGAGCCTTGATTTTGCTGACGGCGACCCCATCACAATCATCACCTTACCGACGGCCTCCCTATCTCTCAGGGCAGCGAAAGCGAGATGGGCCTGTACAAAATTTAACACGATATGGCTTCACTTCAATGAACAAGGCAACAAAACACAATGATTTCTAATATACGTCAGAACCGTAAATCAACACAGTTACTAGAAACATGACAGGATTGCTGATTGCACTATATATATACATGTCCGTTCCGATGGGAAAAAATGCAGTAAGAAAGAGTGGTGGTGGTGCTAGAGTGACCACCACTGTTTTCTTTTAAAGTAGTAGTGTGTGTATATATAGAAGAGCCAATACAGTAGCCAAACGAATGCAAAAGTGCCAAGTAACTTTAACTTAAATCATCCTAGTTTACAAAATGTTCACATTACATATTAAATATCTCATTTAGAACATGGGAGTTTTAAATAAGTCCTGCATGAACAGAACTGTTTATAATGAAATTTATCTGAAATTCTTGCTTTCTAACAGACCTATGTGTTGCTGTCAGGACAGATTGGGCTATGTAATGTTATGAGTAACACGCAGGGGCGGAGCCACTTGGGCCGGTCAGGGTTCCCGGGAATATGGGTCCAAAAAAATTTTTAGTTATTATTTATAAATTTTTACCCTTTATACACCATACCTTGAACCCAATATGATATATCCCGTGAAGTGATACACCCTCTTAGTTTTTCTCTAGCTTTTCCGCTGGTAACTTGGTACTATTATATGAACTTGCAACCATTAAAAATGCTCAAATGTTGTTGCTTACCTCCGGGAGCCTGTACGTGTGGGAAATTTGAACTGTTAATAACCCTTTGAAAGCCATGAGAAGAGTTCATTGAGGGAGTCAATGAGTACAGATGGACGATGAATTAAGTAACTTCCCCAATACAAACCATGAATTGTCCAATTCTGAAACAGCATATTACAATTAATTAGCAATTTCTTGAAACAAAAGTTATGCGCAAAAGCATTCTATCTGCAATTAACAGCTTTAAGACAGAATTTCGTGCTCCAAATGTACACAATTTCCCAATCTTTCTATCTCATATTCTAGCTGCAAATCTGTCCTGTTAATTCAAAGTCTTCTAAATAGACAATTTTAGATTGATATCTTATATTATTTTTATTATTCAGATTCTACTGTCGTGTTGATGTATCCACTTGGTATGAACATTCTTACTTTATGTGTGATTCTTAATCCGCAAATTAGTTTCAATGGGATGCTACATGAATTCAAGCTAGTGAACACTTCAGCAAAATCCCTATCAGACTCTCATTTATTGACTAGGGTACAATCTTAGGAGAGAAAGGACTTAATCCCATCTCTTAAGCAAGGGAAAGCTTGTCCCAAAGTTCAAATTGTCTAGAGAGTCCAAGTGGAATGCCACACCCCATGGCTCCTGCGACTCGCGCCCACCCTAGCGGCGGTTCCTGATGGCCGTCACTCGCCTCCCGCCGACGTCGCCGCCGCCGCCTCGCCGGTGCCCTGCTGGGCATCTCCCCGGGTGCGATCCTTTTCCTTTGCTCCTCCTCTTCCCCTGCTCTCTTCCTGATGGGGCCCCGGATGGCGCTGGTTGAGCTTGAGGCCGATGAGGACCTTCGTGAGCTCGTGGCTTCCTGGGACTTCTCTCCAGGCCTGGATTTCCAGCGCTTTATTCTGGACTCCTTCGCCGCCCCGGTTCACCACCCCTCTTCCTCCCCGGATGGGTCCTTTCTTCTGCTGGCTGTCTTTCGCCGTTTTACTTTCCGCCTCACTGCTTCTTCGGTTAGCATGGCCTTGCATGCGTGCCTGGGGGGCTCTCCGGCGGGTTTTCACGTCACGTTTCTTCAGGACAGACATTTCCAGTTTTCCGTCTCCTCGCGCCGTGTTGGCTTGGAAGTCTGCCGTCGACGTCGGGTCACCACCGACCAGTTTGACGTTTATTTTCATCTGTGGCACGATGGTGGTCCTCGTTGGTCCACGGACTTCCGGCGATGGTCGGCCGAGGAACGTGCGAGCTGGACCTCGGTCCCTAGGCGGCGTCCTCCTTCCTCCCCCCCCGCGTCGTCGCCCCTTGGCCCCCCGGTCTCTGGCTCCCTCGCTAAGTTCCCGCCCTCGCCCTTGTCTTCCTCCTGCTCCTCCCTTCCTCCCTCCTCTTCGTTCCGCCTTGCTTTCCCCGTCCCGTCGCCGTTTCCTCCCCCCTAAAAAGGTTTCGTTTAGCAATATTCTTTCTTTCTCTCCCCCTTCTTCCTCCCGCCCCTCGTCCCTTAGGGTCGGTTCCCTCTTGTGCCCCGTTCCTCCGTCTCCTTGCCCTTCCCCGTCGGCTGGCCCTTCCCCGTCGACGTGCTCCTCGCCCTCCTTTCCTTCCCCTGCTAGCCCTGCTCCCTCTCCGGTGGCGCTCCTCGATCCCCGTGCTATTTTCAAATTCAACTGTTCTCGTCCTTCCCTGCTTGGCCGGCCCCCCCCGGTGCGGTCGGCCAGACGTGTGCTATTCCCATTGGGCGTATCTTTTCGCGCCTCAAGTCGGCCCTCCCCCTCGCTTGGGAACCCGGCCGGCCGCCTGCCCGCTCGGTCTTGGTGCCTCCTGAAAGGCGCAGTCTCTCTCCCCCCCCCTTCCCCCCTGATGATCTTGCCAAAGGACCGTTCAGACCCGCTGCTCGGGCAGGGTTCATTTCCGGGCCGGCGTATCACCTCCCGTCCTCGCACAAATCCTGCGACGCGACCGCCTGGTCATGTCCCTCCGGCTCCCGACGTCCCCCCTCCGTCGCCTCGCATTAATTGTCCTGCGCCTTCGGTCACTTCGGGTCTCGGCGCCCGCTGCTCCGTCTGCCTGCGCCCTAGCCACTCTCTGACGCCTTGTCAGGGACGCATGCCCTCCCCCGCAGTCTCCTGGGTCCCCTCCGATCTTCGGCGGACCGTTCCACCTTCCTTGGCTCCTTTTGTTCCGTCGGACATCCTTCCTGCATCCCCCCTAGCCATTCTTCCTGCCTCCTCTTCACCTGCACTTGGCGAGTCCGCCTCCCCCACCTCTGGCTCCCCGCCCCCCCCTGTTAGCTCTATGGCAAATTTCCCCGCCAACCCTCTCCTCTTCCTGCCGTACGGGGGAACGATCCGCGACGGCGGTGGGCCTCTCCGTCGCCAGAGGAACCATGTGGCTCTCTCAGGGGACCTTGTTAAGCTGCATGAAACCTTCGCCATTGCCGAGCATGATGGCCCCCTGACTCCGGCCCAGAGGATCGAGCTCATGATCGCCATCCGCCACCATCTCGGAGTTGAGCTCCGGCTTCAAGTCTCGAGATATTGCCTCCACCCACTCGGGGTCGGGCTTTACAAGCTCGGTTCCGAGTTCGAACGAGACGCGATCGTCAACTCCCCTCCCATCTTCGTCCAGGGCCGTCTCGTGCGCTTTGTCAAGCACGACGAGGCCATGAATTGCAAGCAGTCGCCGTTCGCCAGAGCGGGCTGGATCATGTTCCTGGGCTTCCCTCTTGACTGTAAGTCCCTGCCTTTCATCCAACAAATCTGCTCCTCCTTTGGTCAGCTCATCTTCTGGCACGAGGCGGACACTAGCCTGGCCAGAGTTCTTGTCAAAGTCCTCTACGAGGATGACCTGGACGTCCCCCGGAGCATCACTGTCAAGCATGGGGACGAGCTGGACGGAAGTGGTCGCTCCTGGACGTTCCCGGTCTACCTCCTCCAGTCCGACCTCGCGGACCAGGGGCCAGGAGACGAAGTCCCCCCTCCGCCAGACAATGGGAACCCGCATCCCTTCCTGGGCGATGTCCTACCTGGGGAACCAGAATGGATCCAGCAGTGGGCGGATGCCCAGTTGTTTGGCCCCATGGCGAACCAGTGGCACGCCCACGCCTTTCAACATCTCCAAGACGATGATCTGCAGGATGTCCCGGTGGACCCCGCCTTCGAGGACGACTTCGAACCTTTGGTTGAGGAGGATGCTGCGGAGTTGGCCAATGTTGTCGAAGATCCTCAAGACAGCATGGAGATTTCGGGCATCTCCTCCGAACCCTCGGTGGAGTCCCACACTGAACAGTCTCACCCCTTGCATGTCCAGGTCAGGCTCTCCTCCCCCGATTCCCTGGCTTCTGTTGGCAGACCCCTGTCCCCGGCTTCCCGCCTGCAGCGAGCTCTCCTGGCGATTGACCCGGCCTCACCGCCGGCCCGGGCTCCACTCCCTGCGCCCCCCGCGCCGTCGCCGAAACGCGCGTGCCTCCCGGTCCGCCTTGTGTACTCAAGACGTCGGGGTAGGGCTACCCAGGAGGCAGGAGGAAGTCGGCCGCTGGCTAGCTCTTCCAGTTCGCCCCCTCTTTCGGTGCGGGGCCTGCGACGCAGTGCCAGACTCTCGGCCAAGGGCAGGGGCTTTCGTTCCTCCTCCGCAGGGGACAAGTCCACTTCCTCTCCAAGCTGCCAACGATTGAGGAATTCATCGAGGTGTCCAGGTCTGCCACTCCCATCCCTCCCCTCTCTCCTGATCAAATCGCTCACTCGGCTGTCCAACTTTGCGGCATTAACCCGGACAAATTCTCCTCTTCCTTTTTCGCCAGCGATTCCGAGGATGGGCTGCCCCTCCAGGCGGCGGGAGTGGCGATCGGGTCTCCGTCGGATGAACCCCTCCAGGAGGCGGGAGCTGCGATCGGGTCTCCATTGGCTGGTCCCTCGACGGCCCCTTTGTCAATGGGCCCATCTTCTGATCCAACTCCCCCGACCCAATGAAGCCCACTTATTTTAACTCCTGCCGGCCTGCGCGCCGTGCCTTGTTTTTGTTCAAACTCTCCCCGGCCTGCGTGCCGTCTCTGTTGTGGATGGACATTTTTTGTGGGCCCACCTGGGCTGTGTTATGGTTTTGGTTCCCCGGTTGGGCCGGCCCTTGCCCCCACCCCCTGCTCATAAGCCTGTGCGCCTTTCATGACAAGGACAAAATCATGGAATATCGTTAGCTGGAATGTCCGGGGCCTGAATTCCTCCTCCAAGAAATTAGCTGTCCGAAACCTCCTTGCCTCCTCTAATGTGGACATTGTCTGCCTTCAGGAGACTAAGATGACTACTCTGATCCCCTCCTCCGTCAGGCAATTCTGCCCTAAGCGCCTGGATAGTTTCCTCTTCTCCCCTGCCCTTGGTTCTGCTGGCGGCCTCTTCATTGCTTGGGACAGCGCCAGGTTCTCGGGGTCCCTTCTCTCCTCTTCTCACTTCCAGCTTACCATCTCCCTTTCTTCCCTCCTTAACGGCACCTCTTGGAAGATCTCCAATATCTATGGCCCCTGTAGGGCTGCTGATCGCCCTCCTTTCTTCTCTTGGCTTAATTCTCTCCTTATTTCTCCCTCTGAGGACTGGCTTTTCATTGGGGATTTCAATCTTTACCGCTTCCACGATAACAAAAGCAGAGGGCCGCTCAACAGGAGGAATATGGCTTCCTTCAATGACTCCATCAGTTCCTTGGGTCTCCATGAAGTCACCCTTCGGCACCGCAAGTTCACCTGGTCTAATAGACAAAATCCACCTACCCTTATCCAATTGGATTGGTGCCTCACCTCCATGCACTGGGCCGACTCGTTCCCCAACACATCCTTTTCGGCGCTTCCTAATGGGTGCTCGGATCACTGCCCTTGCCTTGTTTCTATCTCTACTTCCATCCCCAAGTCCTCTATCTTCCGCTTTGAGAACTTCTGGACCAAGCTCCCGGATTTTCTTCCCTTGGTTCAGTCTTGTTGGATTAAGGGCCCTTCGCCACCGGACCCTGCTCTCCGCATTGCTCAAAAATTCAAGTCTCTCCAGCGTGTCCTCACCGCTTGGAAGCGTAGGCATCAAGGCTTCAACCTCTGGATCAAAAACACTGGTATTATCATCAACTTCCTGGACAGGATGGAGGAGCTCCGCCTCCTCTCAAACTCAGAACTTCACTTCAGGAGCATCCTTCAGACCCATCTGGTATCCCTCCTTGATATTCAAAACTGTTACTGGAAGCAGCGTTTCACCTCCCGTTGGACCAAGTTGGGAGATGCTAACACCAAGTTCTTCCATGCTTCGGCCACCACTAGACGTCGTCGCAATACCATTGCCTCTGTCAAGCTGGCCAATGGCACCTGGGTTTCCTCGCATGAGGACAAAGCTGAGGCCTTCCTCGACTTCTTCCTTAGTAAGATGGGCTTCTCTGGCCAACCTAACATGGTTTTCGACTTGTCCCAACTCATCCCGAGAAGCCATGGTTTGGACCACCTGGGAGCTGACCTCTCTGAGGCTGAGCTTGATTCTGTAATTCAGTCTTTGCACCCTGACAAAGCTCCTGGCCCCGACGGTTTCAATGGAACCTTCTATAAAACCTGTTGGCCCATCATCCGGCAGGACTTTGTGGACCTTATCTCCCACTTCTCGAATTGTAATACGCAGCTTCACCCGATCAATGGCTCCTATATTGCCCTCATCCCCAAGGGCAGCTGCCCCAGCACCGTCATGGACTTTCGTCCCATTTCCCTCATGAACACCAGTATCAAAATCATCACCAAAATTCTTGCTAACAGGCTGCAAGGGGTCATCACCTCCCTCATCCATCCCAATCAATACGGGTTTATCAAAGGAAGAAACATCCAGGACTGTCTTGCTTGGGCTCTTGAGCTTACCCACAGATGCAAGCAATCGTCCCATGGAGCTGCTATTCTTAAGCTGGATTTTGAAAAAGCCTTTGACACTATCGAGCATTCAACCATCCTGCTCATGCTGGCTCACCTTGGATTCCCCAACAAATGGATCTGTTGGATTGATCTCCTCCTTTCCTCGGGTTTTTCCTCGGTTCTGCTCAACGGTTCTTCTGGGAAATTCTTCCGTTGCAAGAGAGGCGTGCGTCAAGGTGACCCTCTCTCTCCGCTCCTCTTCGTTTTGGCAGGTGACCTTCTCCAACACATCATCAATAGAGCCTCTTCGTTGAGGATCTTACATGGGCCTCTCTGTCATCCGCCGCACCTTGACTTTCCAATTGCCCAATATGCTGATGATACCATCATCTTCCTCCACGCTGACCAAAAGAACCTCTTCTGCCTTCGGGGTCTCCTTAACTCGTTTTCCCAGTCTACTGGCCTCAAAATCAACCTTTCTAAATCTACCCTTACTCCAATTAACACGTCCCCTCAGAATGGGGTGCTCCTGGCTGCCACTTTCGGATGTCCCTTGGCCTCTCTTCCGTTCCCCTATCTTGGGCTCCCTCTGGGGACCCTGAAGCCCAAGCACAAAGACCTGGCCTTTCTCATTGACAACATTGAACGGAAGCTTTCATCACTCTCCCCTTGGCTATCCATGGCTGGCAGACTTCAAATTGTTAACTCCGTCCTCTCTGCCATCCCCACCTACGCTATGTGCACGTTCAAAATTCCCGCTTCTATCCTCTCATGTATTGACAAAGCCAGGCGTAATTACCTTTGGCACGGGGATAATTCTTCCAGCTGCAAGTCCTCTAGGGTTGCCTGGCACAAGGTTTGTAAACCAAAGGCCAAGGGGGTTTGGGGGTCCTTGATCTCCGCACCCACAATACTGCTCTTCTGCTCAAGCACCTTCATAAGTTCCTAGCCCCTCACCCCCTCCCTGGGTTGACTTGGTTCAGCTGCTTTACGCCTCGGCTAAATCCCCTCCCCTTCTGGCCTCGGCGCGGGGCTCACGTTGGTGGCGTGACATCCTTTCTTTTTCCTCTCAATTCCGGGCAATTGCCTCCCCCTCCGTGGGTAACGGCCGCAACATTGCCTTCTGGGAGGACGGCTGGGCAGTCACCCCTCTTCAGCTCCTCTTCCCTCATCTCTTCTCCTTTGCTAAGCTCACCTCCTGCTCTGTGCAGCACTTCCTCTCGCTCAACCCCTTGTCGGACAACTTCTTTCTCCCTCTGTCCATTGAGGCTCATGATGAATTTCAGCTCCTTCTACCTTTAATTGGCAGCTTGATTCTCCAGCCCACTAGTCTGGACAATTGGTCCTTCATTTGGCGCACCGATTCTTACAGTGCTGCACATTTCTACCACTACCAATTCAATTTCATCCAAGCCCCCAGTGCTTTTCGTTGGCTCTGGAAGGCTCGGTGCTCCAATAAGCTGAAGGTCTTCTTCTGGCTCCTCCTGTTGGACGGCCTCAACACTAGACAAGTTCTTCGTCGGAAAAGAATCCTCAACGCAAGCAACGAGACTTTGTGCTGCCTTTGCACCTCGGGTGTGGAAGAATCTTCTGTCCACCTCTTCTTCGAGTGCCCCTTCAGTCGCTCTTGCTGGTCTTCGCTTGGGATCCATTGGAGCTTTCATGACTCTATCACAGAAAGACTGGAGGCTTTGAAGGTTACTTTTAGGAGGTCTTTTTTTATGGATGTGATTGTAATGGGGGCCTGGTCCATCTGGTTGACTCGCAATAGGTCGATCTTTGATGGGCTAGCCCCCTCTATTTCCTCTTGGAAGCTGCGCTTCCTTCTTACCTTCTCGGCCCAGTCTCAGCGTTTCCCCCCTTCGGTCAAGGCCGATTTGAAACGTTGGATTGAGTCTTTGTAACGCTCTCTTTCCCTTTCCCTCCCCTCTGTGTCTTTGTTCCGTCAGCAGGTTCGTTTTTTTAATAATAAAATCTTAGGTAGGAGCCTCTCCTACTGATTTTTCCTCAAAAAAAAAAAAAAGTTCAAATTGTTCTGGCTATAACAATGTGGTGCACATAAACAAGGCACAAAGCAGTGAACCCAGATCTCTATCAGACTCACATCTGGGTGGGATAGAATATTAGGACTTAGGATAGAAAGGACTTCAGTCCAACCTCATAAGCAAATAAAAGCTTGCAATGATTAAATTGTTCTGAGATTCTACAATATAGTGTGCACAGAACAGCAGCCAGTGAGCCCAGACACAAACAATGATGAAATGAATCTCAAACTGGATATTCCTATGCATTATTTTACCTTAACAAGAGCAATGTTTGCACGAATAACTGGTACATCTCCACTGGCAAATCCAATGACCAGAATATGTGCACCCCAATTGAGAAGTTTCAGACTATCTTGTGTTAACTTGCCACCAACAGGATCATATAAGACATCAACACCTTTGAGACCTCTGGCCTTTAAAAATGATTTGGCACTTTCTATAATACTTTCCTTGCTGGAGTCAATTACATGATCAGCTCCTATAGATTTGAGATATTGCAATTTCTCGATTCCCCTGAGGTCAAGAAATAGGGATAGTTAGGTAGAAAATACAGATTGGGGACATGCAATAGCAATCATACAAGAATTATCTCATCATGTCAATCACCTAGCAACTGCAATAACAACAGCACCACAAACTTTTCCTATTTGTACAGCAGATACGCCAACACCACCAGCAGCACCAAGAACAAGTACCACCTGAAATTACAACCTTGTTAACAATATCCAACAATGTAGGAAGTATTGGGAAGTACATCAGATAATTACAACATTTATATTCATTGAGCCTATTTGCATATATCATAACTATGTTTTACATAATAATATTAAGAAAAGCCTCATTAACAATAAATCTTAATATAAGTATTATTACTCGAAACTTTGATAGCTGATCCATGATGAAAAGAAAGAAGGCTATGGGCATTGTTTCATGTATATGTTACGTCCAAAGACCAAGATAAAGGCAAGATCAGTCTAATCGAAGCAGGGCTTATCCCAATCGCCAGGAAACTCTGACTACACCAAAGGGACGCAATTTATTTGTTTTGTATACGTAATTTATAGCTTTATACCTGTATCAATGTTTTCAATTCAATGTATTTTTATAGTAAAGCAAGTAAACAACACCTAAATTAGGTAACCCATGAGAAAGCACAGTTCAATGATTAGCTGGCAATGAAAAGTATCTCAAAGAGGGGGTTGAACATAAATTTTTAATTTAATACATCCAAAAATATTTTTTAAAAGAACAATAACATAAACAATGTAGAAATACCCAATAGATATCTTATAAGCAATTTATAGACAAGGGATGAACATGGGAGGGGCAACCTGACCAGCCTTTAGTTGAGCTCTGTGTACAAGGGCCAATGAGATGTACCAAATGCAACAGGTAATGCTCCAGCAGCAACCAGGTCACATCCATCAGGCACCGTGAATCTGATTCACAATAACAAGGGACTGATTTAACAGGAGAAAGTACCACAACAAACAAGCTGCTTTTTTATTTGTAAGTTGACTGATTGTTTGCTAAGTATAAGTAGACTATTCCTGCCTGTTGGATTAGCTTCAGAACGAGCGCCCTGGACCACAGGGACTGTAATTTTGCCAGGAGTAAAGAGGTCATTTCTTGTGCCAGAAAATAGGAAAAGTAAATTAAAAAGTTTAAAAGGGTGAAATGGCATAGAAATCAAACAATCAACGAACTGCGTGCCATTTTTGTGGAGCCCATCTTGAAAATGACATTTTTGCGAAGAGAGTGGAAAATAGCCAATTTTCTCTGGTTTAAAATGCTTATACATAAGAAAAAAATCAGGTAACTTATGTGGATAGCCCCATTGATAAAATATAAATTGACATATATAAGTATTGACACAATATTTGTTTCTGTTATGTGACATTCATAACAGTGATTATTGTTTCTCTGACCATAACTGTAAATGTTATATTAGTTGATTTTTACATAGTAAGGTAAAAGCGCAGAGGGGAAGCAAGCAAATGATGATATAAATAAACAGCAGACATACCACTTGTATTGTTGGCTAATGAAATCTAGATAGAAACAAAAAACAAAACAACAATCCAACCCTCATCACACAATAACAGTACCCTTTTAAAAAAACACAATTTATTCTCATCCAAGGGGACTAGTGAAATATTCAACAACAGCAAATCCTTTCAATCCCAAGCAAAAGTTGGGGTAATCTATAGCTAAACCCAACAGGAGCCATACACTTCTATTCAAGGCCAAATCTTTGGGAATATTCCATCTTTTTAAGTCTCTTTTTATTGTCCCCTTCCAAGTCAACTTCGGTCTTCCAATGCCTCTCCTCACACTATTATCACGTCTCAGGATTCATCTATGCACCGGTTCCTCTAGAGTTTTCCGTTAGATATGTCCAACCATCTCAACCAATGTTAGACAAACTTTTCTTCATTGCTGCTGTCCCTAGCCTATCACATATATCACTGTTCTAGACTCTATCCATGCTTGTGTGCCCACAAATCCAACGCAACATATGCATTTCTACAACACTTAAATGTTGAACATGTCATCTTTTGTAGGTCTAATCACCATTCTATGAAACTTGTCTTTTAGCTTCCGTGGTACCCTCTTGTCACAGAGAATGTCAGATGCTTGTCGCCACTATATCCACCCAGCTTTGATTCTATGGCTAACATCTTCATCAATATCCCCATCTCTTTGAAACATCAATCTCAAATATCGAAAAGTATCCTTCTTGGACACTACTTGACCTTCCAAGCTAACATATCCCTCCTCATGTATAGTAGTGCTAAAGTCGCATCTCATATATTCACTATTCAGTTTTAGTCATGCTAAGTCTAAAACCTTTGGACTCAAGAATATGCCTCTGCAACTCCAGTTCCTATTTACTCTCGTCCAACTTTCATTAACTAGCACTACACGACTACATCGTCAGCGAAAAGCATACACCAAGGGATATCTTCTTCTGTGTCCCTTGTGACGTCATACTCCCTCTTTCCCATTATTTCCATCATCTAAGCGTTTTTCAGTTTTCTCACAATCTACATCGTCTAATAGTTGAGTCATTAAAGCAGCACATCGTATTATGTGCGAATTGATTTAGAGTCCACATGCATGACTTTGACTTCCGCTTTTGTTTTTTCTTTTACTAGTACTCCGCATAGCCACATGCACATGCAGGTTGAGGGTGCAGAAAAACGAAGCAACAAACACGGCATGCGAAGGGAATTTAAGTTCCACATCTCTCGCCTTGGTCATCGCGTCGAGTTGTTAAATGATGGAGATAATGGGAAGGAGGGAGTACATCACAAGGTAAATAGATAAGGGCTTAAAATTGACCCTTGATGTAGTCCTATTTTAATTAGAAAGACATATGTGCCATCATCACTTGTTCGAACACTAGTCACGGTATTGTGATACATGTCCTTAATGAGGGAAACATATTTTGTTGGGAGTTTATGTTTATCCAAAGCCCACCACATGACATTCCTTGATATTTTGTCATAAGCCTTCTCCAAATTAATGAAAATCATGTTTACGTCTTTTCCAAATCACTAGTAAAATATTCAACTGCCAGAAAAAAGGAACATTTTCATTTTCTACCGAAGGCCAACAGTCTCTCCCGTATGAAAGCATATCAATAGATAAATTGTTTTCTTATAATATTGGAAAGAAAAAATAAATACTCATAGATCTTCCAAAGTAACTTTTGTATTTACTTCCATCTGATACCCCTGGTTACCATAAACCATCATTTGCATGGAAATCAATATCAGCTAGTTTTGCATGCAGAGGTTCTCGGCAAGCATGCATATTGTAAAGAATATCAGGCAGATTTGGCTTGGCATATTATACTAGCGCATTGTCGTAAATTTGACTTTCTTGTTGGTCTTTGAGATCATGCAAAATACACCTAATATAAGTGAGTGGAAGGTTGAGGGGATACTATGGAGCCCCAAATCCAATATTGAAATAGTCATTTGTATGGTTATTCCTCATAAAATAAGCAATGTTGAACATATACACAATATCCTGGTAGCTACCAATGTGCTATCGTCCTACTCCTGTAGATTAATTTCAAATCCTTCCCCTCAGAAACTCACAGCAGACATAAAGAAGGTATTTGAGAGGAGATAACATATTCATGCTGATTTTGAACAGCGTTGCCCCTTAATGACAATGGCAGCTACATATACAACAACTCCTGCCAGGAAAATAAACATTGAACAGTTGCAATAAAACAGTGTGTATAGCTTGTGTTGTTGTATCCCACCAATTCACGGATGTACTAACAAATTAAGTAAAAATAGGGGACTTGCCATGTCTGTAACTAACTTCTTGACAGTATAAAGTAAAAGTTAACCATCCCCCAGATTCCACAACTTCATGGTTTGTGTTCTCTGATCCCAATCTCGCATCTTTCTGTCGATGCGTACAAAAATACAGGTTTTCGATCGAAGCAGTCGGATACAGCTACTTGGAGTAAGCATTCTATAGAAATCACCCCCCGAGAGAACGAAAACGAAAGAGAACTCACAGCTGCTTCTCGTCGGCGACGATGAACTCAGCGAAGGAGCCGACGGCGGCGAGGGCGCAGACGCGGTCGCCGGGGCGGAACCTCCTTACGCCGGAGCCGACGGCGTCGACGACGCCAGAATAGTCGGAGCCGGGCACGAACGGCAGCGCTGGGCGCTCCTGGTACTTGCCCTGCACCTGCAGGAACGTGGCGAAGTTGAGGCTGGTGGCCGCCACGCGCACACGCACGGCCGTCGGCGACCCGAGCTCCGGCACCGGGTGGTCGCCGGAGACCGCCGAGAATGGGGAGGCCTCGCCGCCGGGGCCCAGCGTGGGGTCGCCGAGCCGCCGCACCACGAGCGCCTCCATCTCTGGCCGGGCAGGGGATCCGGATTTGGAAGAAGTGAAAGCGCGACACGCAAGTCGAGATGACAATGTGGTCACTCACTGCTCACACACTCAAATCTCAATGGGAGCCGCCACGGGCCCACGGAGCAGGGACCAGGGTCATATTGTTGCTTGTATCTCTAGTTTTTTTTTAAGGAGAAGCAACTTTAGATCTTTTACAGTGAAAATTAACCTTTAAACAACATAATTTTAGAGTAAAACGTTTACATTTTATTTATAATAGTTCTAAAGATAAATATGGGAAAACTGAAAAAAATAACCTAATATAGTTTTAAAATTTTAAATTTTACTACTCCATCTATCTCAAAATTTAACAAGTTTTAGTTTTGTGTACATGTACTAAGATGACGAGCAAGAAGAACATACTACTCTTTTCACGGTGGATGAGTTCGTGGTAGAGAGTGTTTAAAATAGAGTAACGAGTAATAATTCTAAAGGTTGTGTGAGTATTTTTAAGTCCAATGGAAAGAAGTGTAGCCGAGTTGAATATTCATACTATTTTTAAAAAAAAGTTAGGATTTTTTTGGAACACATGATTTAAGAAAATATAGGAATAGAAAAACGTAAGATTGAAATACTCTATACACGTAAATACTACGGGAATTTAAAATATGGGAATTTTGAAAAATTATGTGTTTGGATGATCATAGGAAATAATCATAGGATTTTGTAGTGAGAGAAGAGAGACAAAGATAGAAAATATGTTAGACTTCTCAAAGGAAAAATAAAATGAGATTTGAACCCGCGTTCTAATTTCCTATGAAATGGGTTAGAGGAAAGCAAATCATAGGAATTTTTGAAATTTCAATCATATGTTCTAAACAACCTAGATAGGAAAATCCAAAGGATTTGAATACTTTAAAAATCCTACAAAATTCCTTCAATCCAAAGGAGTCTTTAGTGGTGGTGAATCTGTCACTATCACCATTCATTCTCACAACAAATTAAAAATCTAGCTTCAGCTTCACTCATCTCTATTTACATGGTGTTTTTTAATGTTATAATTTTTTCGTTGTAACATATGGACACTCGGCTAGCAAAGGGGAAAATAAACTAGTCACTAGTGCTTGATGGAAAAAATTGAGAAGGGGTAAAACGTAGTATCAAAGAAATTGCATATATTAGATGACAAAGATGTACCGTGTTCTATTTTATGTCATCGAGATACTTATGCGGGCATTTGGTAGGCTGAATTTGACTGACCAAACTCGTATCAGTGAGCCTGGTTCAACTCAAATAGGTTTGATGTTTGTAATATGTGTTTGTTTGGTTGTCTGCACCTGTTTAACTTGGTTAAAGTGAGATGGTGTTTGGTTGCTCGCATGTAAATACATTGCATGAGATAAAAATTAATTAAAAATCAACATAATATAAGTGTAACTATTTTGTTTTAATTATCAATCCATCTTATAATATTTAATATTATTTAAAATACATTATTGATTTAATATGTGCTATTCATGTTCTAATAATATCATGTACTCGCACATTTCCACATTTGGCAACCTGGCTGAGCAGCGAAGGATTCCCATGGCGTTTCTCCCGAGCCTAGCTAGATAAAGCATCTTGCATATATACATGCAACATGGCTAAGACCCTGTTTGGTAACACAGTTTTTAGAGACTACAATATTTCAAAAACTATATTATATTATGTTCATGACAATACCATAGTTTATAATATTACAGTTTTGGAAAAAATGTTTTGTACCAATGTTTTAAATAGTGTAGATTGTGTATAATATTTATAATACTACAGTTTACTTACATAGATTTCAGATGAAGTTGTCAAACACATTTTGTATATAATACTGTAGTATTGCTCAATACTACAGTATTGCTTCCAAAACTATAAAAACTTTGTTTCCAAACCGGGCCTAAACATGTATCAGCGCATGCGGGCCAAGACTGAAACAGAGAACCAAACGTGCCCTATATTATTCCGTTCAAAAGACCAGGTTTCGGCCTTTCGCAGGCTTTGGAAATAATTCAAAAGATTCAAGTAATCTTAAAAACATGGATCTTTAGAGTAATCTCAATTTTTTTGCACCGTCGAAAATAGAAAAACAGTAGCCTGAATTGATTTTTATAGCAGAAACTAGCACAACAATCACAAAAATATATATAAGCAATTTTCCGAGAACCTATATAGAAAATTGAATATATTTTACACGCACCGAAGGAAAAAGAAAGCAAGCAAGCGTTTATGATATGATATGATATATCAGCTATCAGTTTGTAATAAAACTAAATAAATAATGTATTCCAAATTGTTCACAAAAACATAATATCCCATGTAGATGTTGAACCATATGGTACTGATTTTTTTGGTGAACGAGATGGTTCCGAACCATCTAATTCCATTCCTCATCGTACACCAAACAAAACACTACCTTAGAGTTCCTTTGGTTTGGTTTTTGGAGCTGTTTTTATTTCATGAAAACTAAAAACTAAATAAATAATGTATTCCAAATCAACAACTTTTAGTAAAATCAGCTTTTAATGTAGTAAAATTGTGAAAGCTTCCCAACCTGCTTTTTGGCTCCTGGCTTCCTCTTTTTGAATCTTTGATAATGCTAATATTCATATATTGGTATGTTAAATTTTATGCACACATACAAAATTCCATAAATTAATATTTCAAATTTCATACAACTATACAAAATTTCATAAATTGATATTTTAAATTTCATACAACCATACATACCTTCGTAAATTGATATTTCAAATTTTATACAATCATACAAAATTTCATAAATTGTCTTTTACATAGTTCACACTCAAAGTAGCTTTTCTACAATCGTTTCGGCCAAATGGTTTTTAAATTTTTCACAGCTAACATTACACGATAACTTTTTCACAACCTACAGCCCATGACCTACGTCAGCTTTTTTTCTATGGTCACACCTTAATCGAACCCACCCTTGAAGAATGGCCGTACCTCTGACCTTGCATTATTAATTGCATACCATTTGACATTTGCTGCTAAACTTCCCAAATCGCAAGTCCCTTTCTTTAGATTTCTTCCTTCTAAGACGCGGTTGAACCGTGTGCCCACCGCGTTGCGTAATTTTTTAAACTGCATCGATCGAATGACATAGGTATCACTTCATATATATATATATATATATATACGGAAACGCTATTCTACACTATGAGTGTAGAATGCTATTCTACACCGATCATCCCAATCGTGCCCACCCCCACCCAATCTCAACACCTCCATTTCACGTCGGTGTAGAATAATAGAATAGCATTTGTATATATATATATATATCATCAAAGGTAGACCGACGATAACGACGTACGACTTATGACATTTAGTCGATCGACGGCATTCAACGACGATAACGTGGTTTTTTTAAGTCGGAAATTCTTAATAATTAATCGATACGAGTTTAACTACTAGTTTGAGTACGTAAGCTAACGAAACTTTAGAGAAAATTGTATTTTTTTTGTTTATGTATTCTAGTTTATTTTTAGATTGTACAGCAGTTGATTATTACAATCCATTGTCTTTTTTAATTTTATATTTTAAAAATAGTTATATTTGTAAATTGAAGCAAACAAACCTCTAGCTTCTTGCACGTGTTCATATTAAGGGTGTGTTTGATAAACCTCCTTTTTCAGTTTCTTTACCCTGTGGAGATGAAGCCGAACCAAACGTTTTTGCTATGCTCTAGACTCGAACCCAAGCGTTTCAAAAAAAATGCACTAGTGAACCACTCCACTCACATCTCCCTCAAAACTGAAACCAATTTCTAAATAACTTAGTTCAACCAAATAATTTTATCTACTCTAAATCACACATGAATCCAAAGCTTCAATCTAGATTTCACAAGTTCCTCTTTCTTCTTATTGTTGTTTTCCTCTCCGTGAAAGACGAGGACTACTCCGAGCGAGAATTGCTATGTTAATTTGCACAAGTCTTAACGGTAAAGTCGTTGTACAGATAAAAGTTCTATGCGTGTGAATATATAAAAATTGGGATTGGATATTCCAAGCGACCGATTTTACTTATCTACCACCTACTTTTTACTATTAAATTAAAACCAAACAACTCACACGTCTCTTTTTTTCCTTTGTGGTAAAAGCAAGAAAGTTGCATATTAAAAATTAAAATTTACACGTTAGTTTTGGATGTTATTTCTTACTAACAAAAAATATAATCTACATAAGAATAAAAGTTGCACCATGTTTGAAAGGTGTACGTTTTTTAGATATGTAATACAGAGTTTAGGCTATTTGTTGCACGAGTTAAATAAAGGCAACTGAAAGATAAGAAAAAAATAATTTCAATTACTGAACTTTACTTGTTTCTTACAAATGTTAATAATATCATAAAAGATTTTTATCTGCCTTTGTCAGAAACGGCATATAACCATTTTTTTTGGTCATGCAACATCTTTGATGGAATACACGTACATATTATTTACTGATAACACAAGTGCTTAGAGTTGTATATAGGGCCGTTTTTTTAGATGTGGCAGCTCAAGATTCTTACTGGTTAAGTTGATCTGAATAGCTAGATAGTTTAAGTATCTAACCGATAAAAATATGAAGAAATTGATATTTTCAGTTTTTAGATTCTAGTTCATTTCTAGCTTTTATAGCTACCATCAGAATTTAGATTCTAAACCATTTACTTTACCTTCAGGTTCTAGAAGTAATTATAGCTACCAAAGTCGAAACAAATAGACTCATAGTTAGAATTCACTGTGTGTTTTCTTCCATAAAGCGTACAATGCAACATCTTGATTGGTTCTCCTTAAGGGCATATTCGATTAGATGAGGGATTGGAAGGGATTGCGGGGGATTGGAGGAGATATATTGTAGTGTAAATCCCCTCCAATTTCTCCCAATTCCCTTCCCCAAGAGGATTAACCGAACATGTACTGAGTGTGATGGCTTCTCTAAAATGGATATGAAAAAATTCCTGCCAAAATAAACACACAGTACTGTATGTTCCGCTGGCTTTTATTACAAGGGAAACTAAACAGCAGAGGTGCAATTTGGCAAAAATATATGGTTCTACAGGATTACTCATGCCCTATTTATGTAAATCAGAACGATGAAATTATTCTCTCTCTCTTTTTTTTTTCAATATACCATTGCATCCATCGTTCTAGTCCAAGTCTGAATTTCCAGAAGGAATTTGTGAAGAAAAACTACTTCCCTACAATCTACATGACACAAATATTGATATATAGCCGCGGAATATTTTTGGAGGCGGCCACTGTTTTGACTTTTGCGCGCCGTACAGCCTCGATCTAGATCGTCGCGTTGACCTTGTGTGGATGCAGCATCATACGTGGCGATATGCACTCCTGTACACATATCCAAATTAAATGACCACGTCGTTGGTCGCGTCATTCCATTAATCAATTGGCTTAAATTTCCCTGTAAATACAACACGCGAGCTAGCTGCACAGCACGCAATTGCATGCTCTTGTTGCCATTAGGTGAGCCAATTGCCAACAAATCAAGCAACCGCTACTTGAGATTAAGCTAGCCTTTAGGAGATCGCACACAGGTAGTAGCTAGGTACGTAGCTAGGTTCTTCGTTGGACTACCCACTACCCAGCATGCTGCGCGCTCCGCCGCCGACGTCCATGCTCACGGCAGCCGGCGGCGGCGGCGCGACGTCGGCTCGGCCGCCGTCGTCGTCGGTGCAGCAGCGGCAGCGGCAGGGCAACCGGAGGGCCGAGACGCTGCGGCTGCGGCGTGTGTTCGAGATGTTCGACCGCGACGGCGACGGCGTGATCACGCCGGCCGAGCTGTCGGGCGCGCTGGTCCGGCTCGGCGGCGCGCGGCAGGAGGAGGAGGCGCCGCCTGGGCCGGCCGCGCTCGACGCGGTCGTCGCGGCGTACATTGCGCCGGGGATGGCGGGCCTACGGTTCGTCGACTTCGAGGCGCTCCACGCCGAGCTCGCCGGCGACAGGGATCATCAGCTTGGGGATGACGCCGCGGTGGTGGAGGACGACGACGACGACGTGGACATGAGGGAGGCGTTCGGGGTGTTCGACGAGAACGGAGACGGGTACATCTCCGCAACGGAGCTGCAGTCCGTTCTGTCGCGAATGGGGCTGCCGGAGGCGGCCTGCATGGCGCGGGTGCGCGACATGATCGCCGCCGCTGACCGGGACAGCGATGGCCTCGTCAACTACGAGGAATTCAAGGCCATGATGGCCGGTGGTACGGATGCCTAGTTATGTATTGTATTTCTCGTTTCAAATACTCAAATACGCCGTGGAAACTGTCAACTGTGGTGTACAGTATATATATATATACACACACCTATAAATATTTAGCAAGTTTGATTAGTTGTTATTTTTCATATTTTAATTTCTCTTTAACCTGTGTAATTTTTTTAATTTCAAGCTTGAACTCGATCATGACACCGCATTAGCCCTTCAGATGCTGCAATTCGCTCCTTAATTACCTTCCAATTTTTCATCAAATAGGCCAGCGACAATTATGGCATGTTTTCGTACGGCTCAAAGATTAAATTTGTATGGTATAATAAAATAGTTTAAATTTAAAATTTATTTTTTGACAAAATAAGAACTAAATTGTTCAAATAAATGTCCTTAGCCCTTCTTTGGAATTGATGTTTTTAAATGAACTTCAGAGGATTTAGTGCAATTGCTATAAAAATCCCGTAAAATGCACGTGTTCCAAAAGAAGACATTAATCTATCCGCAACTCTAAATCTAAAATAAATAAATCTAGCGTTACTCCAAATTACACTCGACGAAAGATTCACCGTTTATCAACAGACAAGAGTTAGTGTTTTATCATTGGCTCCGTATCCTGTGCACAAAATCTCCCCGTATACAAATGCACAAGCCTCATCGTAGTCCCATTTTTGCGAATTAACGTGGAGAAGCGGAGATACACCGCCGAACCTCTTTGCTGATTGCAATCCGTGCCGTCCAAACACTAACGATCGGGGCGTCAGATAACGTCTCCGCGTTTGCCTCCTGGCCGCGCGCGCGTCCATCTGCCCGTCTACCCCCCCCCCCCCCCTTCCGTTTCGGTTTCCTCCCGAGCAGAAACGCCACCCAACGCACGAAGAACAGTTACAATCCATGCATCCAGAGAGAGAGAGATTGAGATTGAGCTGAAAAGGAGTCCCAGATCGAATAAACGCAAACTGCAGCCAGGCAAGAACAGATTGAAGAGCTGAGGGAGGGAGAGAGAAGTAGTAAGTAAATAAACCGTCGTCGATCTCATTGTAAGCGTCCTCGCTCGATCTCGCTCTTGGAATCTCCTGATCGATAGAGCAGTACGCATTTTTATGCACATGTATTATTAGATCCAAACAGATCGTGTTGTTTTAATGCTGTTGGTTTTCTCTGAACAAATGCACGCATGCATGCATGTAGAGCTAAGAGCATGAATTCCACCTGGTGTTCTTCAGTTCTTGGCAGGTGCGTACGCAGGGTTCACAATTTCGGCGAAATTTCGCCGAAATTCCCGAAATTTCTTGTTTATCGGTGAGGTCCGAAAAAAATTGTACCGCTCAAAAAATTTCAGTTGAATTCATTTTTTCATGCCCAGAACGCATTAAATAAGTCAAATATTCGTCCCCAACCTGTCCAAGTAAGATATTGCCCAACAAAACTCTAAATCTAGCCAAAAATCTCCTTTCATTGTCTGTAGATATTAGGATTTTAAATTTATACATGATATTTGAAACGGTTTAGACTAATGTTTCATATTTGGACACTTAGTGAAATAGGTATGCCAATTGGTTATTATAACATGTGATATGTTGTTATTTTTATATTTAATTGTGATGTATATGAAATATAGATAGTTTTAATAAAAATCATGTCAAATTTTTTAAATTTATTTTGAATTTGTTTGAATTTGAACCGAAATTTCCGAATTTCCGAAATTCCTTGTTTATCGGCTAGCGCCGAAATTTTTTCAATTCCGGAACTGTGAACCCTGTGCGTACGTGGTAGTATATGCATTAGCTAACCTTTTTTTGTGTGTCTCTATCTGCCGTTGCGTGAATTTCAGGGAGGGGAGGGGAGGGGATGGTATCCGAAAGCGAGGAGCACGGCTCGCTCCTGGAGAAGATCAACCAGAAGATCCATGAGTACAAGGGCTCGTCGTCGTCGTCGGACTCCGACGACGACACGAAGCCTCACAAGTCCAAGCAGTCCAAGAAGAAGAAGAAGAAGCTGTTCGGCCGGCAGCACCCGCTGCACCACGTCCTCGGAGGAGGCAAAGGTGCACTTTTTGAGATGACCTAATCGATCGGTCCTGAAAATGTCCGAACTTGCTGCAGTTCATAGCCTCGTTTCATGGTTGTTTATCTCTCTCTCTCTCTCTCGATTCAGCTGCCGACATTGTGCTGTGGAGGGATAAGCACAAGTCCGGGAGCATTCTGGCTGGTGTGACCGTCGTGTGGTTGCTGTTCGAGGGCATTGGCTACCACCTCCTGACCTTGTGCTGCCACTCGCTCATCGTCTTCCTCACCGTCTGCTTCGTCTGGTCCAACGCCGCATCGTTCATCAACAGGTCCCACAGAATCATATGTAATCGCATCAATTCAGTTTCTTTTTCTTCTTTTCTCAAGAGCTGGAAATGATCC
The DNA here is from genome assembly GCA_019279435.1 of Zizania palustris. Taxonomy (NCBI): domain Eukaryota; kingdom Viridiplantae; phylum Streptophyta; class Magnoliopsida; order Poales; family Poaceae; genus Zizania; species Zizania palustris. The sequence continues at coordinate 46,018,737 of JAAALK010000082.1, read as the reverse complement.
TATTATTACACATAAAATGTGTTTATGATTTGATACATCGATACAGTAATTATAATTATGTTTTAGGGGCAATGTAACATGTTAGAATTTCAGGTCTCCACCGAAGTTCCCAGATGTGATTCTATCAGAAGCCCAATGCCTGAAGATTGCTCATCTTCTGAGGAAAGAAATCAATGAGGCTTTCTTCACACTGCGCAACGTTGCTTCAGGGAAAGACCTGAAAACATATCTGCTGGTAAAATGCTCCGATGTGTTTTCCTTAAATTTTCTGGTAATGCTCAAGTACTGTGATGCAAAATGTGATAGTAGACTAATTTTTTTCTTTTTTGCAGTCAATTGGTGGCCTCTGGTTCATCTCAATAATTGGGAGCTGCTTCAGCTTCTTGACTCTGTCCTACACTAGTGAGTCCCCTGTTCACTTCCTCTTTTGGCTTGCACTTCAGAGTTCAGATGTTTCTCTTCTGAAACAAAAACATGAGATGTGTTCCTTAATATACTCATTTTTTAATGACACTTTCAAAATTACAACAATATTAAAAGGATTCCTATGTGCAGAGCAATATGTGTGATTAACTATGTACTTCAATTTCTGTAATTGTTACAACAGTATCTTCCAACATTGAAGTTTGTAATTGAAAAACACATGAAAGAAAACTCTAGTGTAGTGCTGGCTACTGAGTTTTCTCTCAGTGCAGACCATTCAAGTGGTGATTTTTATCAAACGACACATACTGCATCATGGAAGAAAGGATATTTGGATTAGTTAAAGGCTGGGTGCTTTATTTACAATCAAAATGTTAGAAATCTGGACACTGAATCTGGGTGCATGTCTCTGCAGTTTTCGTAATGGCATACACCCTGCCCATGCTGTATGAAAAATACGAAGATGAAGTCGATGATGCGGGCGAGAAGGCCCTGGTCGAGATCAAGAAGCAGTATGCAGTGCTGGATCACAAGCTTCTCTCCAAGATCCCGTGTTATCTGACAAGAAGCAGCATTAAAAGTTGAGATGAGATGAGATGAGACGATAGATATGGTTTTGATTCTCAAGCATCGCCAGCACAGAAATTTCAGTGCATATTTTGAGCTTCTGTTTGGTCACGAGCTACACATGCATGTCAGATCATTCTCTATAATTAATTTATATATGGATGTATTATTTACTGTATTATGATCCTGATTACTGAATACCCACTAATTGGCAGCTTAATTCATTTGGGTCCTTTGGATTGCTAACTCTAACTGACTGTTGCATGCATGTTCTGTGATCAGTTCATGCTGCAGTTGTGAGTTGCTTGCTCATGTTTGACTGTTGATTAATTTGGAGGTACATGAACTAATTCAGGTGCATTTTTTATGATTTTTTTGATGTTATTGGCAGTAATTATGTACCTTGAAATTTGGATTCTTTCGAATAGAAGTAGACAATGAATGTGTACTGAAGATGGAAAAGAAAAACTAGAACTTGGTCCTGATGCGGCACGACGAGCTCTGAATGCCCGCCCGGCGCGCACTGAGCGCGACATCGCACACCGTGAGCACCACCACATGGCGCTTGAGGAAGCCGAGGACGGTGACCGTCCCCGGCACGGTCGTCCGCACGGTGAGCGGCACGTCCCCGGCGCCTCCGACGACAACGTCGTCGTAGAGCTGCGCCGCGTGCCCGGCGAGGCGGTCGGCTAGCACGGTGAGCTGGACGACCAGCGACTCCGAGCCGCGCGCGGCGACGCGCCCGGGCGGCACGTCGGCGTCCGCGGCGAGCGCGCCGCGGTAGTAGACCTCGGCGCGTCCGGCGGCGTGCACGAACGCGGCGACGGGGCTGGGGTTGTGGATCTCGAGCACGGCCTCGAGCGTGGCGTTGAGGGAGCCTCCGGGGGAGACGGACAACGAGGTGAGGCGGAGCGCGGAGACCGTGGCGTCGGCGCCCGGCCGCGGGGGCAGCGCCGCGGCGGCCATCACGGCGGCGGCGACGAGGAGGAGCGCTGCGATGGAGACCACCACGCAGGCGCTGAGCCGGCGACGGGACACGGCGCCGTGGTGCTTGAAGAGCGGGCCGGAGGAGGAGGCGGCGGCGGTGACCATGGCGCGCGGTTGCATGGTTGGCTTCATGCAAGGTGGTGGTGAGCTGCGGAGGGAGATCAACTTTCTTTCGCTCTTCCAGACCTCCAATGTTTTGACGCGCGCATGCTGTCCCACACAATCTGAGCTCTAAAAATAAGGCCAAAATAATACTAGATCCGTTTTTTAAATACAATCACTTTTATAAAAATTGTGTAAATGTAAAAAATAAGTTATAATCAAAATACCTTCATTAATAAAACAAATTATATAAAAAAATAATACTCAAAAATGATTTTTAAATAAAACAAATGATACGATAAAAGTTAACATCGTCGTTTAAAAATTAAAATCAAAGGTAGTAACAGTATATAATATAAACCATAAAAGAAATATTCCCTCCAACGCACCTATATCCATCCGAAAACATAAAATATTAAATCTTATAGGAAAACCCCGCTGGAGAAAATAAACCTTTTTAGAAAAAAGAGTGGTGGGCCATGTCGGTCGGTAAGGCCCGATGCGGGAGGTGGGCCCGAGTCACGTGCATGCTACTAGAAGATCACATCAGTCGTGCTGAATGGGATACATCTCTAAGTGAAGAGTTGCATTTCACTATTTTTTAGCTAACCAATGTAATTAAATACTTTGCAAATGAATTAGACATCTTCTCTCCCGATGAAACGATTTGGCTCACAGTGGGCGTTTCATTTCATTCGTCTTAGAAACGGGTTAGCACCATTTCATGGAGATGATACTATTTCATTCTCTTCTTCACTAATTTAATGTCATGTCAACAAAAAATTTAATGTATCATGGTAATTAATACTATGAAACCTACTATAAAACTCCACTGTGAATAGCCTAATTAACGGACTATATCGTTACTATCTATCGTTACTATCTGTACGTTTAATCCAAATAAAATATAACATTTCAAGAATATTATATCACTATGTGTAAATAACAATGAAAAGACTCGAGTGTTGTTGATAGATTATTATTACTATTTTTTTAAAAAAATTGATTTATTATTAATATTTTTTTAAAAATAGTATAGATATCGTGGGATGGTACATCATGCATAGTAAAAGTTACGTTTTGTCAACTTAAAAGAAGTTGAAACGGTTTGTTAGACTCACAGTACAGCAAGAACCGAAGAAGAATCAAGCTCTTAAAGTCACATTGTAATTAATAAAGCGGTTGGGAGAGGAAAATTAAACTTCCGTAGAATCATTTCTGTCGGCCAGCCATATATCGACGGAAGTTAGGATTTTATCGACGAAAGTTGATTTCTTTTGTCGAGAAAGATCTAATTTTTCGTCGGCTTTGACCGTTGAAAGTTTGCCGGATTCTTATAATAAATATTGTATATTTGTACAATACACGGTGTACACAGGATTTTTTAAAAATAATATTTTTTAAAAAAATTCAAATTTGTATGCCCGTTTTAAAAAATTGCAGAAGTAGCATGCGGTAGAGCTGACGTGACAGAATCTGATAGGGAGACCACTAGACCTGACGTGGCATCCAGTCGGCACTTGAAGTGCCGACCGCATGCTACTTTTTGTAAATTTTTCAAACCGACGTGCCACTATGAATTCTTTTTACAATATTATTTTTTTAAAAACTCGTGTACACTGTATAGTGGGCATGCCACTATGAATTTCCCCTGTCTAATCAGATTTTACTAAATCGATCTACTTTAAAGCCTAATTATATACTATCTAATCTAACCATTGAATTCTTTACCCTTGTCTTTTCTTTTTACACGAGGATCTCGTTAGGTACTCATTCATGTATGCAATATAATGGAGATGAAAAAAATTCTCAAATTTTCTCTCACGAACTAGAACAGAGAAAAGAGACGACAATTTTTCTCTAAAAACAATTACTATGTCCCAAATTTTCTGGTCGTGATTAGGCGCTAACAAATAATCATTATACCATCTAATCTAACTATTGAAGGTACTTGGGATCCTAAGAGCATATCCAAGAGAATTTCTAAATTTTAGTCCCTAAATCACATATAGGAATCATCCTAAACTTTATTTCTTCCTAAAAATTAATCAATTTACAATAGTTTTCCTATAATCTCAATCCCTATTTTTTAAATCTTATAATATGGTCTATAATATGTAATAATTTTGTATAAAACTATAATGTATTCAAATATGTATATCATCCAACTTATAACAACACATACGGGGGAAAATAATGCACATGCAAGAAAAATTGTACAAATGAAAATATGGATTTGCTAAACTAATAATATATTTGAGAGAGATGAATGATGATTTAGGGAATGAATTAGGAAACAGACTCATTTAGGGGAACTCCTGGAGCTTCATTTTTCACAAAGATAGCTAATTCAATTTAAGTCGCCATATGGGTAATTTCTTAGAGATGCTCTAATCGTCCCGCTATGAACTGGGGCTTTATGATTCGTGGCGGTGTATGATAAAGCTTCGTAACTATCGCATCGGATATCCCAATGCTAATATTAAGGACTAAATGTAAATTAATTACAGAACTCTTAGGCTAATTCACAAGATAAATCTATTAAACCTAATTAGTTTATGATTAGATAATATTCTACAGTAAAATGTGCTAATGATGGACTAAGTTTAATAGTTTTATCTGTCTGAATATCCAATATGATAGATGCTAAACTTTAGGCTAAAACACTACATAGACGCGTGGAGGGGGGTACGTGCGAGAAATATGCCACCCACGTGTTTGAAAACCTAGCTGGCTACGCACGATTCGGTCATGTGGAGGCCCGAAAAGGACATCGCGTTCAAAGTCCAAACAATGGGAACGTAACATGCATACTGCTATGCCGTACTGACCATGGATTAACAAAGTCAAATTAAGCACGCCTAGAAGGAATATAGAGATGTGCTTAGAGAACAATAAACAAGCAATTAAGCTAAGTGGTGAAAGAATGACACACGAATCATTCTCATTTCTCAGCCGCTGGATGTAGACTGTATCTCTATCTATGAAGGCATTTGGTTGGGTTTATTTTACGTGTTATCTATTTATGGTGTAAACTAATTACGTTATATTTTGTTTGGTTTGAATGTGCTGGTATTAGATACCACGTAATTAGATTACAACCTAGTAATCAACCCATTACACTCTAACTAGTATGGTATCAGATACGTTACCAGAATATACATTATACTTATCAACCAAACACTATATGTAAACTGAATACATTACATTTGTTAACCAAACAAATCTAGTAATTGGATACATTGCTATCACTTGACACTGTAATTAATTCCATTACCATTTACGTTACCTTGAGCAAACCAAACATCACCTAAATATATATCGATATGTACTACCTTAATTTAGAGACCTTGTATTCTCACATATATAATAAGGTTTTCTTGAAATAAAATAAACGAAAGATTGTGTAAGTTCAATGGCAATTATAAGTAGGAGTCATGAAATTTATATCAGTACGTCCCAGAAATAACGTGAGATAAATCATTTGTCAAGCTAGCTAGGCGGACAAGTTTATTTAATTTGTCGGTGCAGCTAGCTGACTAGCTAGTTGGCCACTGAATCTGCTTTGGAACCAGCGGTTGCGTTGCTCGTTAGGTCTGTATTACGCATGCAAAGCCATGCAATACTAACAATCTAAAACTAATATCACTGCCCATTTTTTTCACCGATACAATCAAAGGCCATCATCCGGTGATAACGCCAGGAAAAATATATAGCTATCTATGACGACGACTATGAGAAGAAGAATCATCGATCTCGTGTTTTTTAGCTAGCTAGCTAGTTAATGGAATTTACATCGGCATCACCAATCAATTCCAACTACAAATTCTAGCTTTTTCGCTTGTTGTGTAAGGGACAGAGCGAGGAAATCGCTAGGGAAACCGGCTTTTTCAACTTGACGAATCGCGAGTACGTTTTGACCGGAGAGATTAAGATTTATAAATCAAGACGATCGAGACGAACTCGTACGATGTAATGTAACGTTGCCTTTGCCACGTTGGAAGTATTTGTATCGAGTTCCCGCTGGCCGCTGCGGTTTGACCCGCTACGAGGGGATAACGTACGTACGGTACGTATAAGAGATTTTTAAAAAATAATAATGTTTTTTTTAAAAAAATTCAAATTTGTATATCACTTTCAAAAACATTCAAAATGGATAGCAGTCGGCCGACCAAGTGCCGATTGCCGTCACGTGGCCTCTAGTCAACACTCCGGCCACGTCAATGCCAGGCTGGCCGACCGAGGATCGATCACGCTGGCGTGGCAATAGCTCAATCCCCACACCAACGGCTCTTTCCGGCCGACTGCTCCCCTATATAAAAGGGGCTAAACGCCCCCTTGTCAGCACACCTGCTGCAATTCCAGCAGATCTGAAACCCTTGAGCTGCCCATTCCTCCCAGGTAAATCTCTCCTCCCAATTTTTCATACCATAGTTATTAAGTTAAAATTAATTTAGTTATAAATCAGAAGTATATAATAGTAACGTGATAGTATATTAAGTGTAGTTTAGAGTAATGTTGCTGATCTTAATAGAGTTTTAAAGTAGATAAGTGGCTCAAGCCCTCAGACTAATTAAGCCTGTCTTAACCGCCTGTTTGATAATAATAATCAAATAAAAATACAGTATCGTGGTCAATTTTTTCAGTAACATACATTTGCTGCAGTCTGAGTTAGTCTGTGCCGTCTGATATCCATCTAACGGTAGCAGTAGCGACTGCATAAGTTGCAGTCACTCTATCACTGCAGCGGAGCCTGCTTCCCCGCGTTAATCTCAGCAGGTAAGGTTATATATATAAATATATATAAATATATATATATATATATATACCGGAAACGCTATTCTACACTATGGGTGTAAATGTTATTCTACACCGATCATCCCAATCGTGCCCACCCCCATCCAATCTCAACCCCTCCATTCCACGTCGGTGTAGAATAGCATTCTATACCCGTGTTGAGAATAGCTGTTGTCCGTTGGATTACAGATTGAAGGGTGAAGATCTCACATGTGCACCATGTGCACGGTCAGCCGACGTGCACAGGATACTTCTCCTTCGATGCAAATGGCTAGGTGAGCTCGCAATACAACAAGTCAATGGTCGTAAGACTAACACCTATTTAACATATTGGATAAAACAATTCTTTCTATCCCTATAAAAAAGGTTTATCTTTTTCCATCTATTAGAATATAAACAAATCGTATACTGAAATCAAAACTAAGGTCCTGTTTGAAACACAATTTTTTTATAGTTTTGGAAGCATACTATATTATTGAGCAATACTACAATATTATTTACCTTGAAAGGTGTTTGACAACTCAATCTGAAATCTCTGTAAATAAATTGTAATATTAGAAATACTGTATTCAATCTACAATATTAAAAACTTGGTACAAAACACTTTTTCCAAAACTGTAGTATTATAAACTGTGGTATTGTCATAACACTGTTTCCTACAATGCCACATCAGCTTTACAACTAAATAAAATCTCTAAAGAGTTTCATTTCACTATTTTCTAGGCTAATCAGTGTAATTAAATGCAACTAGCTCTCATGAAATATCATCTCTCTAATGAAACAATTTAGCTCTTAACGAGTGTCGTTTCATCCGTGTCCTAGAAACCATTATCACCGATAAAACTTCCATTGAATAGCCTTTATAAACATGACGTTAGCTAAATGCGTCCGTTCTATGGGCGTAATAAATTAAAGCGCCAACACCGAAGCACCTCGTCCACATTCCTTCGCTTCCGCCACGCCTTTCTGCTGCTCTCTTATCCCCCGGTTCCAGAGCCACACGCCGCGTAAACCCCAACCCGCCGGGGCGGCGCGTTCATGGCGGCCGCCGCCGGCACCGACCTGGATCGGCGGGTGATGGCGGTGGTCAAGGCGTCCGCGGCGCGCGGGGACCCCCCTCCTCCAGGCCGCCGAGGCCGCGCGCTGCGCCCAGAGGCCTCCGCCTCCGCCTCCGCTTCCGCTTCCCCCGGCGGCGAGGAGGGTGGGTGCCGGAGCGGGGGCGCACTCGCGGAAGCGCTGGTGAAGAACCTGTGCTTCGTGCACAACACCGGGGCGATGTGGAAGCTGCTGGACCAGGCCATGGCGTCCCGTCTCATTTCTCCGCTCCAGACCCTCGCGCTGCTCACCCCGAGGTTCCGACCGATCCAAGCCTCGTTCGCCTCTCTTTCCCGTGGATTGGTTCCATTTTTTTCCGGGTTTCATACCTCGACTTGAAATTTTGATTGTTCCCGGGATTTTTTTTGACTCTGCAGGGTGGTGCCCAACCGGCGGGCGCAGCCGGAGGCGTACAGGCTCTACCTCGATCTGGTCGGGCGATACACGGTGGCGCCGGTCTACTCGGAGAGCGCGGAGACAAAGGCCATGTAAGCGCCGATCGCTACAGTACACTTTTGCTTCCTTCACAATGGTTTTGTCGTGTTCTGGATTTCATGACACGCCCCCACGAAACGCATGTGTGCTACAAACCTTGGAATTGGTCAAGGTGCTTGTGGGGATTCCGTCTAATCGATGTTTGGTGCCCGTGTTCCTGATGTTGATTTTCCTGAGCTGGGGTAGGGCTGAGCGGCTGGGACCTGGGAGGGGTTGCTTGCACCTCGTGTTGACCGAGAAATATGGTAGGTTGAAAACGACGTCGATTTCCTAGTTGTGCTGTTATTGGTCTTGAAATGAGAAGGCCAGAGCCAGGCGACACTCCTTTTCATTTCGATCCTCTGATTCCGGGGTGCAATCACTAATTTGTACAAGCGGTTACATATGAAAGGGAGTTAAAAGTAAAAAGTACTAGTTTTCAGTTTCTTTCAATGTAAATGTTGGATCGCTTGATTGGATACACCAGATTGCTGATTTCATGCTTACACCAAATGAGTGATTGCACAGGATATTTCCCCCTGATTCTGAGGACTTCCAAAGTAGGGCAGGATATATACTATCCAATGCCTTTTGAATTTTCTACAAACCTAGTTGGACAGCTGCAGCCCAGGCTTGTCTCATCTTATGTGCCTGTTCACATTTGCAATCTTTATATGGGTAGTTTGGATATCGTAAAAGAAAAAAGATACTGCATATGGACTGTAGTTCTTTCACCCTGATAAAACAAAATTTTCTTATCAGGATACTATTGTTTTTTATAAGGGTAGAACAACTGAACTGCTTCACAAGCACTAGGCACATGTGGGCAACAGGAACCACACGAGATTCACGATGCTAATTTGTCTTGTTTGTTAGCTGTTAGGAGATTAATATGGCATGGGTTGGTTCAGATGTTTGATATCCTTATCTGTGATTTATCTATAGCTTTTGTTAATTCTGTTTGCGGGGATGCTTGGCTATTGTATATGGCTGCCTTTGTCATGCATCGTTGGTCATCGGCTTGGTCATGCTTGTCAGGTCCATGCTCCATGGTAGGAGAGCCTCCACTGTGCATAAAAGTCGGTACTTTATGCAACAAGACCTGTATTGTACTTCTTACCATGCACTGTAAATTCTTCCTGAAATTACCAACAAGCGATTCTCATTTCTCACATCACGTGCACTGTTATGCCTGTGTTTTGTGTACGTGTTTTACCTAATATGGTTATTGGAGCAGAATGTGACTATTTTTTATCTGGGGCATCATTGGATTGGCCAAATAGCTCAATATTTGGTAACTGGTATTGTATCAAGTGGTACTGCACTACTGCTACAGTTTGGATTTGTTGGACCAGTGTATTTTCATTAGTATTTCATCCGATGTTGGTAATTATACAAAATATTCAACTAATGTGTAATCTCCATTTTATATGTTTATAGTAGCTGAATTTACTGTAAAATTTAGATGGAATTTTGATTCAAGTACCTGTTTTACATAACACCATTTATGTTTCACTAGTGAGTGGGATAAGACCATTTGTTATTTGTCATGGGTTGGGGAAGGAAAATTTTTTAATGGCCAGTCAAAATAAAGACTACAACTGGACTTCAGAATTTCAGAAAAAGACTTTTTTTATTCATCTTTGCTCGCATCAATGCCTCTACTAAATACTCTTTAAGTTAATCCAGCCCTAAACTCACCTAACTAACCTTTATACGTACGAGTAATTGAGGAATGTTAACAAACATTAGTTATTCATGTAATCATGTGACATTATGATACAAAAGTATGATTTGATATATCATATAATACTTGATACTATTAGTCCAAACTCCAAAGTAGATGATCCATATAGAACCAACATAATGGCAATGAAAACAATCATGACAAGGGAGAACATTTGGTGATTCCTATTGCAAATTCCTTAAACACAACTCAAAACAGTACAGAGATTGTCACTCTCTTCACAACCCTCTTGTCCTTTTTACCCCGCACATACTTGTCTTACACAAGAATTCTCTCGTTTGCTCTAAATTGCTTCTACTTGCTTGGATGAGTTCCTCTAGCTTGTTCATGATTTGGTTACTTTTGGCCGCCCCCTTTTATATATCACTCCATTAGTAGAAATCCAAATTATTTTAGGGTCAATACAGGAGTCCTTGTCCTAATTGGGTAGGACCGTAGGATACGAGTTGTACCCCTTTCAAGACTGGTGCCCTCCATTTTAATCCTTGTCCATACTTAAATATGTTATAGTTCTAGCTTTCAATACAGCATATGATGTGGTATGTAATGTATGCTGTGGCAGCTTATTTTCTAGTTTGCGCTATTTATATGTGATCTGGCCTTGGATATTTTCACTGTGCTACTTCCATATCACCTGGACAGGAGTACCTGTTGTTCCATCTACACTGTTACTTAAGTACACAGAGAAAAAAGCTGTTTTTAAATTTATGTAATTTAATTATCAGAATTGCTAGTTAATGTATGAAAATTTATTTCCTGTAAAACTTTGCTAACTATTTTCTGCATTTCCAATTGCAGGTTAGTCAAATCCATTAATGATGCTTTGCATCTTTCACATAGTTATGGGTGTCAGCGAATGGATTTTGGACATACTGTTGTTTTGTTTGTGTTAAGCATCATAAAATACTGACTGAATGCATTTTGGAAGATTGTGGTTTGCCAAGTATTGCTAGAGATGGATATGATGATTTGTATGGTATTGGATCACAGAAGCATATGACAGATGACAAGGGGAGTTCACTTGATAAGAGAGATGGCATCGTGAACGCCTAAGGACGAAGAACACAGTTATGACTTTAGACGTAGTCGAGAAGATAACTGCTAACAAAAATGCTCAAGTTTTTCTCCGCCTAGTCTATCTTAACACGTATGCAGCTGCATCCTTGTTTATTTCATCTTTATTAACTAAGTATAATTAGATTAGTAGCATATACATATGTTGCATACTCCATGCCATTTTTTTCATCGATCCATCCTAATACAGTTCTATTTAAGTTGGAGTTTTCAGCTTCTATTAATTGAATAGACTTATGTGTCAAAAAATCTTTTATTGTTATATTAGATTTATTTGTTGTAACATTGGCTTAATTAGTAAATTTATTCATTCTTTTTTCATGTAGTATTGTTTTCAAATTGTCAATTTCTTTCTTGTTTGAGCTCAGTTTTGATGATATGGCTTCTCTTGAGACACATCTTTGTTAAAAAGCTGGTTTTCTTGTCATCACGATGCAGTTGCTCGATGAGCAAAGACAAATGTGATAGTAATAATGTTCATGAAGTTTTTGAACATTAAAGTGATCATGTTTTGGAAGATATGATGCACTAAGATATCATATTTCACTTCCATTGACAGATCTAATAGAAATTATTTTGATTTAGTTTGATGCTGCTTCAAAATTGATAGCAGATTTTAGATCATTTCTTCATGGTTTGATGTTGCTGTTTAATGTTTTGAATTTTGATCAAATTCTAGTCAACAGTAGATTATGGGCTCAACCTTTAGATCTAGAACTCAGATCTGAAAAGTTCCATT
>JAAALK010000082.1:45924698-46005732 GCA_019279435.1 Zizania palustris | reverse complement strand
ATAAATTAACTATATTGGTTTCTCTCTCTCTCCAAACAACATAACTCTAGATCTATAATCATAAATCAAATTAAAAAGAGATTAAAATGACGTAAATCATATACAAGTGATGAATAATTGTGAGGAGGGTCATATTTGTTCATTTGGGAGAAGGTAACACCGTAAATGGAAGATTTTTGAAAATTTCTATTCACAAAACCCTAAATTAGAAAAACTAATAACTCATTGTATACATGATTAATACAAATAAATGTGAGATTCGGCATGGATTTACCTCCTAGAATGAAATCCTCAAAAAAACGAAAACAAAGCCTCCCCCTCTTTATCTAGATTTTTGTCGCCATTGTACGGACAAAATTGAATGCGAACTCCAGTAGAGCTCGGGGAGGAAGACGCTGCGCATTTATAGCTAGAATAGTAGTGGCGGTCGCAAGTGATGTCATCATTACTTTAGTGGCGGCCATCTTAGCAGCGGCGGGCAGCACCAGCGCCCGCCACTGCTATTGGTACATTAGTGGCGGCGGGCTGACGTCTCATCACCGACCGCCACTACTTTACTAGCAGTTGTGGCGGGCGCTGGTGCTGCCGTCAGCACCAGCAACTCTAGTGGCGGGCATCTAATGGCCCGCCACTACAGTGGTTTCGCCCAACGCCACTACAGTGACAGTTTAGTAGTGTTTGAAGCTAAATTTTTATAATCCCAATCTAAAACAAATAGAGCACAGTGGTGAGCTTCATGCCACAGGCAGTAGTAGTAAAACATTGGTCTAAACCAACTCTAATCGAATTCATAAGAAATAATTTAAACAACCTAAACTCATACCCTAGTCATAGACTAATGCCTGTTATTTGAGCTTAGCTTTCCAAGCTTTTTAAAAAGCTGATTTTTGGCTTTTACAACTTAGAAGGGTGGTTTTTCGAAAGTTAGCTTTTGGAAAGCTAATATCGTTTAACAACCCAGCTTTTGGAATTGTGAGATAGAGTAACTATTTTGTGGGGTCTACATAATGTCGCCGCGAGGACGGGCGCGACTGTGTCGGGCGGGGCGGGGAGGTCGAGGGTGGCGACGCCGGAAGGGCGGCGGGAAAGGTGGGGCGGCGGCGAGGAAGGTTGGGCGACGTCAGACGACCGAAGGAGAAGGAGATAGCGCATATAGAAATGAAGCTATGGAAAACTTACATTTCACTTCTTCTGGGTTTTTCATATAATCATAGTTTCTATGACTTTTAGCTTTTGGAAAGTTCACCGAGAAGCTGGCCGTTTGTTTGAGCTTTCGATTTTTTAGGATGGAAAGTTGCTTGAAAAATGAAACAAACAGTGCCTAAGTACCGTGCATAAAATTGGCAAGCTTAGTGATTGATTAATCACTATTACTCTACTCTACAAAGAAAGTTGTGCGCTCAATCATGGTTCGAATCCGTGGAGCAGGTAAGAAAGATCTCAGCCTTAAATCACCCATATAATAGTAATGATGATCACATCAGTTTTAGTGGGACCACATGCCTGAGACTGATGAGAGAGGCGGCTGAGACCGACGCCGAGAGCTCCAAGCGGCGGGCAGGTGGACGACAGAAACGGCCAGCGGGACGGGAGAAAAACTAATCGACGTCGTCGTGGCTGAGCAGCCGAGGCTCGCCGCCGATTCACTGCCAATTACCGCGCGCTGTGGAGGTCTCACCTTGTACAAGCTTTCAGACATTTATCGGATCGAAATATGATGGTATGGAATGATTGATTGTTCTTTATAGTCGGCAACTAACTTCAGTTACACATTATTTCGTTTCCTCTCATACACATGTTATATTAATTTATGATTTTATCCCCGCGTCACTTGTTTTTGTAAGGCTACTCACAATAGGGGTTTCATAAGGTGTTTCATGACATTAATTATCATGCTACATCAGATTTTTTTGCTTACATGACGTTCAATTAATGAAGAAAAGAAGGAAGTAGTGTCATCACCATGATATGGCTAACCCATTTCTAAGACGGAAACGAAATGAAACAATCATTGAGAGCTAAATCGTTTCATCAGAGAGAGATAGAGTATTTCATGAGAGCTAGTTGCATTTAATTACACTGGTTAACCTAAGAAATAGTGAAATGAAACTCTCTACTGAGGAGGGTATTTTATTCAGTTGTAAAGCTGTCGTGACATTCAAAAAACAGTGCTATAAAACCCACCATTGTGAATAGCCTAACGATTTCACCGTTTCTAATCATTTTAGCCCTTAAATACATGAGATAAAAGAGTTAACCATAAAATTTCTTAATTTTAAAGCTAATTCGACATGGATGCCTTTTTTTACAAGGGCGATAGTGCTCTGCGCCGCACTCGTTTCAGAACCCGGTGGATTTCTGCTTCTCAATTATTTGAAGGACACGCAAAATAATTGGATCGGTCCATGTGAAGGGAGGACGAACATTCATCGCAGAAAAGCACGTACACGTAACATCAAAACGGAATACAAAATATATTAAATTATAAATAGCTAGTGTCGATTCGTTCTTCTCCTTTTGCTTGTCGAAGATAAGAAGAGAGTTGGAGAGATTTAGCTGTCACGTGCGTGATCCATTAATTAATTCATCCGACTACAAGATCTTCGTTAGGCCAGGGTTCAATCACAGCGACTTCATCGATCTTGTGACAATTCGGCCCTCTCGCTTGGAGTTTAAGTAAGGACATGCAAGGAAATTAACCCTAATATTTTTTTTAAAAAAGAAGGCTTTATCATCCACCGTATATAAGGTACCAAAGATACTAAATTAAATCTGACCATTAATTTTGCAAGAGCATGGCTGAAAAAAATTGAGCATGCAATCTCCACCACCTTACCGCCCAACCCGTCACCCATTCCGCCAAATGTGTCAGCCGCTCCTAGCATTATCGCCTCCCATCGCCTCCTCGAGAATCCCGTCGCCGCGGCGCCACCGCTCGCGCCACCGCCCACGACCGCGCCGGCGACTCTGCCACGCCGGTGATTTGCCGCACCGGCCGACCGTTTAGTCCCTGCCCATTAATCTCAACGCAAAAAATACAAAAATATCTTTTCGGTTCAAGAGGTACCACCATTTTATCCCTACTAGGTATCTCAACCGTTGGATAAAAATAACGAATAACTCAAATTTGGTATCTCTCCTCCCTCAAGAATAATAAAATTCCTCTAGAAAAAAGTTATCGCAATCCTGTTGTTATAAGAAAGAGAAATCTTAAAGCATTGCAATAGATATAAGTGCATATTTGCAAGAATTAGAGGGCACGCAAAACCATAAACGACAAAAAGATTGTCAAAAGTATAAGCTGGTAAACTAGCTAGCTTAAGCTGAAACTAAACCATCAAACCTAACAGTAAGTAAATCTATACAGCCATCAAGATATATAATCAGTTACTATGACGTGCATATACAGTAGACATCAATGCGAGGGAACAGAGTCATGTCAATATTAATTAGCTGGTTTGTATCTCAATTAATCACTCTCGGGTCAGTCTTCAATGCTACTCCACTTTGGTAGGACTAGTATGCATCAAAATTATTTAGGATTCCAAGAAATTAAATCATGTGCCGAGTTCTTGACGCTTGGCTACCTGCGTGCTGACAAGGAGACATATATATTAGTATCCCTTTACGGTTTTGACAATAAATAATCGGCTAGTTTCCCCTGCCAATTGGGAACCTAATAAATACGAATACTTGTAGCCCTAGTTTGATTTAGGGGGTGTTTGGATCCGAGAACTAAAGTAAAAGGTGCTAGAATTTAGTATCTTTAGGGGCTAAAAATCTAAACACCAAAGCTAAAAAGAGGCTAAAATTTTTTAGCCTATTAGCCTCCAAAGAGGAGCCGAAGAGGAGCTAAAATGTCCCTTTTCCACCCATACCCCCACCATGCATGCATGCATGAAAAGCAAAAGCAATAAATGAAAGATATTTCAGTTATTATACACAATAATAAATGTTTTAGCCTCTATATCCAAACAGGGGTTGACTAAAATTTTAGCCCATCTTTTAGTCATTTTGCTTTAGCCCATTAGATCCAAACATACCCTTAGTTTATGTGATTAGGGATGAGTTAGTATCACTACAGGTGTCTCCATCTTTTGCAGAAAAAACGCAACCTATTCCTCTTCTAGCGCCTGTCCGTGGCGCCATCGGCCATTACCATCGTTTAAATCGTTTAAAAAGAAGGTAAAATTTATCACATATCATTATAATTTATAAGAATTTGTAAAATACCACTTGTCACTTGTCAGTGACGGTAGGCCTTCACTACTAGTCCGTCATTAGATACGTGACACGTGGCTATGAGTTTAATCCAACGATCGTGCTTGTGCCTCCTTCCTTTGTTTGTTCGTTCTGCAAATGAATAGCTCGTTCTTCTTCGTTCATGCAAGGGAGCAGCGGTTGTTAACTTTGAGATAAAAGGACATGTTTAGTGTAATTTCAGATCCTGAAATCGATACTCAAGCTGAAGTAGAGCACTCGAAGTGTCTTAGTTTGATAAACTCCTCAGAAAAAATGTTTGATTTGACTCTAACTTCACATGACAAAAAAGCTGAAGCTGAAGTCTTGCCAAACGCACCCAAAATCCAAGCAATTTGAGTTAGTTTCTACTGCGGTTTCTTGGGGATATTGGAGAGGAGATAGAGCAGAATCCATTCCTGAAATCGGTTTGAAGTTTGGATGAAAACCAGAGTCCAATTTAAAAGGGCAAGGGGACTGCTCCCTGCTTTCTATTAGTATATTAGAAATCTACAGTTTCCTTCAGAATATGTAAAATCATTTAATGACTGAATTCATTTTAGGAAAACCATATCTGGAAATAGCTATCATAGAGTAAATTACCCTGCAGCTTCTCTGTTGCAAGCACAAACAAAAAGTGGTACCAGCAGAAACACAGGAACAGTAGATCCAGGAAACGAAAAATTAAGCAAAAAAAAATTATAGTCCAAAATTGCCCGCCAGTAGTCAGGCTTGGCCCAGCTGCTTCCTGCCTGAAAGAAGGCTAATGACAGACAAAGTAAATCACATGATCTTGGGACAGAGATACGACAACTTGAGATCCTGTTTTAATTTGTTCCAATGCTCTCACATTTTCTCTTCTTCTTCATCTTCTTTTCTGAGTTGATGTGATGTCTTTTATACTATCCAGTGCCAGCTACTTTATCACTGTGATAATCCTTCATTGTATAAATCTTTGGCTACTGTTAGCAAACTAAATCCTCATATATTCATGTATGTGTATCCTCATAAATCCCAACATAAAGTTATGATGTTTCATGAATGGTGCATCATTTTAAGCGGTACATATATTAGATTCAGGAGAGTATATAAAAAAACTATAAATTTACTAATAATAACTAAAAAGACCGGGGTTCTTGGGATTCCCTCTTGCCAATGTGGCTCTGCCCACCGTTGTTTCATCATTCCCTTGTGTTTTTTCAGAGCTTTGGCTAAGTTTTTGGAGTGAGATACACTACAATTCCTTAGATGCAACAGTAGGTGTAGTTTATTGTGCTCATTGATATTTGCATGCAATTTTCAGCCCATACGTCTGAGCAAGTTCTCCTAGGGTATTTTCGTGTTGATGGTTTAATCCCTTGTTACTCATAATTCGTGAATATATTATTGATATCAGTTACGAGTTGTGGACTTTAAACTTCAGTTTTATGGATTTTTGATATGTTAAGGGGTGTTCCTAGTTTTGAGAAATATGTATAACCGTATTTGTTTCATTTCTTATTTGATCTTATTTGTATCCGATAATATTTATTTTTGTATCAATTTGTGAATTTAAATTTGAGAATAATATAAACATAAAAATAATATACTAATATAACATCATATCCGATGTCTTTGATGAGGTCAAACCGTGTCTTCAAACAATCCTAGCTCCACGACGTACTCCACCCTCAATGATACGCCAGCTCATCGTACCCAACTCGACCGCACTGCTGCTCATTCTCTCGGCTTAGCTCCGGCTACATCTCATCACGAGCGACCACGCTAAGTCCACTGACAAAGTGGGTGGATTGGTGATTAGAGACGCGCAAGAAGCGGAGGAGGAAAAGGGGTGCTTGTGTTGCATGATGGCAGCGAGCGCGACGACTGGCACGGGGCGAGGGCCGAGCGGGCTAGGCCTGTCAAACGAAGAGAGAAAAGGAAGAGAGAGGAAGAGGGAGAAAGGGATAAGAAGACAAAAAAATCTATGAAGTATAAATTTCTCCATTTAAATCTGTACTATTAGATCACCGAAAATAAATGATTTATAGTCATTTGGGCCATAGTAAAATTTTCAATGTAAAAAGAAAACTGTACCAGCTACTGTACTCAGCTAGTACGGCGCGTCACTTACAAGTGGGCCATGCTTGCGGGTATGCAAAACCGGAGTTCCAGTCCAGGCCGAGCGGATCTCTTCGGAATCTTCCCGCGGCCGGGCCGCACCACGCCTTACGGCACGGCACGATGGATTTCCGAGCGAGCGAGAGAGAGAGAGAGAGAGAAGCCACGACACCGCACACCACAGCGGATCTCGCGAGTCGCGACTCCCCCCGTGACCGGATTCGGCGAGAGGCCGAAATCCGTGGGCGCCGCGCCGCGCCGCGCCGCCCCGCCGACGCCTATATCCCGTCCTCCGACGACGCCGCTTTCGGATTCCTCCTCATCGTCCGCACGCGTTAGATCCCACCAATCCAAGCTTCCGCCCCACCCGGTCCTGATCGAGTCCCCACCCCGCCCCCTGCTCGCGAGTCGCGCCCCTCCCACCACGTCGGGGCGGCTTCTTGCGGTGAGGCGCTCCGGCCGGCGACGGAATATCGAGGTCAGTCAGTCTTCTCGCGCTCCAGGCATTAGGTTTCCTCGGTAGAGCTCGGCGGGCCTTTCATTGGTCGGATGCCACCATAGGGATTAGGCCGTTCGGCCTTTCTTGCTGCCGTTAGGTCGTTGCGTGTGGGAAGGGGAAAAAAGAGCGAGGATTTGGTCTTTCTTTTTGCTTTCGTATTCTATCACTCCTTCCCAATTGCTTCCAATCGTGCTAAATGTGCCTCCTTTCTGTCGCAGAGGTGGAGCTCTCTCCTGCAGTGTTCCACGCAGGAATCGTGAATTAGTCTGTTGCTGGACGGACCGAGGCGGGTGCTCTGAGACGATTGCTTCGTGAATTGGCATTATTGCTGATGTTGCGCGTCTTGCATTGATTCTGCCCAGGGCATCGTAGTCTGAATCTGGTGTGTGTATGCTACCGGAGTAAACATGGACAGAAGAGTTGGAGTGGTTCTATTCTGCCTTCTCATTGTCATTGTCCAGGACGTCTCAGCAGTTGCCGAGACTGAAATTGGTAATGTGCGCACCGTGCAAGAAGCACCTGATAGGAAGTTAGAGGTTGCAGGCAGACATGATGGGCTCAAGGCGGGAGGAGGGTGTCGGTGTCTATGGTTGCATGGTCCACGCTTGCAATGGCTGCTGCGACTGGATTGGGTGCGCTGCCGTTCTTTTTCCTGGAGCTAGAGGCCCAGTGGGCAGGCCTTTGCAATGGGCTTGCGGCAGGGGTGATGTTAGCGGCAAGCTTTGACCTTGTGCAGGAAGGGCAGATGTATGGCAGTGGGAGCTGGGTTGTGTTTGGGATTTGAGTGGAGGGTTTTTCATTTGGCTTTGCAAGAAGGTACTTCCTGTTTCCTGCTCTTTAGTTTTCAGTGATATTGCTTAACATTTAAATTAGCATTTTCACCATTTTCCAAATATCGAACCCCATGCAAATGACTTTAAACTTGACGGATGCAGTCCAGAATGTCATAAGGGCCCATTCAATTCATTAGCAGAATTTAAGATAGCAATCTACTGCATGTCTTGGGTCTCGAACACTTATTGGCCTTCTGGCATTCAAAAGGATTTCCTCTATCCAAATATATATTGGAGTACTTGTAATTCTGTCTTGAAACCTACTTATGTAGTCTTGAACCCAAAATTAGGTTCTAACAAATTGAGGCCATGCAATACTCAATGTTACACACTGATAGATAGAACAAAATCTAGGCTCTAGTGAACACTACCCATAATGTGAGTCTACACCAGTGCTTACCCTCATATGTAGGCCAATAAGAATATGTGTAGGTTATCAAAAAAATTGAACACAATACATGAATTATATGTATACTGTGCCTTGGTGGACTTGATCAACAGACATCATGCATTTATGATATGTCGATATGTATAGATGTGCCTTGGTGGGCCAGTTCAAAGACTGAATTCCACTTTGCACTTGCATATTAAGTGCGTTCAGAGTCAGACCAGTTTGTTTTGATGGTTGTGTTTTGGGGTATTATCAATGTATTTCCTTACATTTATTTTTGTCATTTATCTCCTAAGATAGATTGTTTTATATTATATTATTGTCTACAGTTTCTTGAACAATATGGAGAAGTAAGCATGCTGGATATAAAAGGTGCAGATGCAAGTAAAGTTATTCTTGTTGTCGGAATAATGACACTCCATTCTTTTGGAGAGGGCTCTGGTGTAGGTGTTTCCTTTGCTGGATCAAAAGGATTCTCTCAAGGTCTTCTAGTTACTATAGCTATTGCAGTACACAACATACCTGAAGGCTTAGCTGTAAGCATGTTATTATCATCTAAGGGCGTGTCCCCCAAAAGGCAATGATATGGAGTATCATAACATCTTTACCACAGGTGCACTAACTCTATCCTTGAATTGAATATGAGCTTCCTGATAAACATACTGCCCTCATACTTGAGACAGCATGAAAAGTTAATATTTTTTCGTTATATTAGTTCATGTTTTATAGCAAGAAATGCCAAAAATAGTTCCTTTTTTCTGTTTGCAAAGGGGCTAGAATGTGAATGTCATATTCTGTAAAATTAACCACTCTAATCCATTCTTGCTTGTTTTGTGTCTGTGTGTGTACATGTGCTTGTATGCAACGGATCAGCACATCACAAAGGATCTAAACTTTTAAATGAACAATCACCACATGTAATACTGCACTTAATGGGGATTGCACTATAGTTTCCCTTTTACTTGCTTGAACATGTAATACTGCAGCTTTCTGTCAATACTACATTGTGAACAAAATGTTTGTCTGCTTCACTGCTTGTATGCAACATGCCAACATCATATTGACTCGGTTTCAAGCTACATTTTTGTGCTGGCATTCTTTGCTTTCCACTACTCTGACATGCTATCATTTTTCTTGGTAATACAGCCAATTGTTGCTGTACCTGCATTCCTTTGTGCCGATGCATTTCAAAAAGTGCTTCCCTTTTGTACTGGTTTTGCTGCGGGATGCATGATATGGATAGTTATTGCGGAGGTTCTTCCTGATGCTTTTAAGGTGAAAAACCCTGATCATCTGGTCAGAAGATCTATTAATAAATGTCTGTTAAGTGCAGTTTTGACTAATCTTTCTTTGCATGCAGGAAGCAGCTCCATCTCAAGTTGCCTCTGCTGGAACGCTTGCTGTTGCTTTCATGGAAACATTGGGTACTGTGCTCCAGGGATTTACAGATGGCCACAAGTATGTTTCCTTAGAATTTTAGGGTCCTAATTGGGTACTGTGGATTTTCAACTAATGTTATTTTTTTTCCTGACCTGCAGCTCGAAGATACAGCAAGCTTTTGGTATCACTCGTATTTGGATTGGTCCACTTTTTGGAGGAATTGTTCTCGTCGCATCCTCTCTTACTTTCAACATGCCACACACACTTTTGACTGGTGTAGCATCTGGCATAGCCTTCCGTCTTGCAGCATGGAGACCTTTGCAGCTTCTAATGTCATCGAAGATGGGTCTATTACCACTTCATTCCTCCTCATAGGAGGTTCCCTCATTTACCATGTCGCCACATCAAACATCCTTAGGGTGGTTAACCGCAAGAAATCTTCTGTCAATGTCATTACATCATCATCTGGTCTCTCCCTCAGTGTCCTCACACTGCAATCTCTCCTTGCCTGTGGTTCTGTCTTCCTACATGCATATGCCGAAGGTCTTCAACTCGGCGTGGCGGCACGCAAGGCTTATGGTCTAGGACGCTACATGGTTCTTCCAGTTTCCCTTCATGGTCTTCCACGAGGTGCTGCAGTTGCAAGCTGCATGTATGGTGCCACTGATAGTTGGCGCGCAGCTTTGGCAGCTGCTGCTTTTACTGGTTTTGCAGGACCAAGCGCCGCTATCAGTGCAATTCTGGCGAAGATCGACTACAGCGGATTGGACTACTGGATGGTCATCGCATGTGGTGCTTTGATTCCAAGCTTTGGCCGTGTTTTCAGACGATCGCTGCGGTTGGACATGCGGAAGAGCATCCTGGGGCTTCTGATAGGTTTCTCCTTTGCTTCTGTATGCTTGATGTCAACCAGGTTCATTTGCTTGCACACTCCCTACTGCAACTCAGCTCCAGAAGCAGTCACATGATCTCCTTTTTAAGCTGGTACAGTTGTAGAACATGTAGTATCAGTGTAATGATGATACGGAGTTGGAAAAATTTATTGCCGTTGAGGTTGAGGTTGAGGAATCTCCCCTTGTACAACAAAATGTAAGGGAAATAGGCATTGAACACAATTGTTTTATTCACTGTTGCGCCTGTTCGTCCAGGAACTGTGGAGCAGTCCTGTAAATCATACAACAATTGTTGTTGGCATGTTGCCAACCTTCACAGAAAAAGGTGGTGTGCAGTTTGATGGATCTTTTAGTACCTCGTGGTATCATTTTTGCAAAGTTATTGTAAGATCAGCTATACTAATTGTCTAAATTGGCACAAACATGCTAAATATCTGACTATTACTCATTCTCATTCTGGTGGATGCCATCCATTGTTTGTTTAGGGTTATTGGCCAACTTATAAGATAAAGCATCTCTAAGATATGCTTAGTATAACTTCCTATCTGTATTATTCTATCTATATTATTATGGATTTCATATCTAAAATGTCTTTCTAATAACTTTTTGGTTTCTAATTATAAGGAATATGATATTGAGATTCTGTTTGAGAGTAAAAAGATTTAGAAGATTAATTTTATTAGGAAAACTCTATATATGATAATAATTGGGATTGGTTTTTTAGGTATTTTAAAGATATTAAACAACCGAAACTAGAACATGTATTTTCATCTGCTTTTTTGAAAGTTATAGACCACTCTTACGGTGAGTATCGTACTCATGCTAAGTAACGTTGAATCAAAAAGCAATTATGAAACAGTACAATTATGAAACAGAGGTGACTGACGGCAGACGGGAGCTACGAGGATGGTTTGAGATGAAGGTGGCGATGATGATCTAGTGGTTGGGGATTCGATCGGACCGGGGACGGGGAGGGGGATAGTGTTACCCAACGGAATCAATATTGAGGATGAATACGACTATTAGTGACGAGGAGGGGTGGTGGCGAAGCAAAAACGCACGACACGAGTTCAGGTTCGCGAGGGAGACATCAAAGAAGGAAAGAGTGCAAATATGAAAAAGGATTCCGAGGCTTCCAAAAAATAATATTGTGCTATAAATACATTTTCTATTTATTTATTTATTTATTTATTTATTATTTCTATATAAACCTAATCAAATTTTCATTTCCATATATATGATCATCATTCCATATATTAATAATTTTCATATAAAACAAATCAATTCCATATATTGATGATTGTCATATATTAATAATTTTCATATAAATAGATCAATTTTCCATATATCGATGATTTCTATATATTAATAATTATCATATAAAATAAAATATTAGTTTCATATAAACAAGTGAGGTCTAGCGGCGGAGATAGTATGGGGCTATAATGGGTTGGGGTTGCCCAAGAGAGAAAAAAGAAAATCCTATGATTATGAATTATTATATTTGAATGAAAGACTTTGATTTAACATGTGAATGGTCAAGTGGACACTAAAACTCGTCAATTATATGGTAGGGTAAATAAGACAAAAACCGGTTTCGAGCAATTTGTTTTTGGCTTTTAGGAGTTGAGTTACACCAATACAATTCCATCCTTTGACACTGGATTACCACCATGCATGTATATCAATTATTGCTTCTTTTATCTTTTATATATATATTATTTTAATATCGATTATACAGAAGTGAAGATTAATATTAAAAAAGAAAAGAAAAAGCAAGACAATTCATCGTGTTGTGGCTCTATCCTCGTGATATGGGAAAAATATCAAATAGAGTGAATCTGAAGATATAGAATTTGAAAAAGTGGTGGTGGTAGCAGACTCATAATCACTAGCTTCTTTTAAAATAATATAGATAATTTATTTTATTATTGAAGGTATTCAAACATAACTTATATTTTTACATATTTATTAAAAATTAAATAAAATAATTAGTTAAATATTCTGATAAAAATCACCAATGTTATTTCATTTTAAATGAAAGGAGAGAGAGTACCAACCTATTCCCGAATCCCCAATTTGAAAAAAGCCGTCAAACTCAAACTCAAACTCAAACTCAAACTCAAAGAACATCAAAATAAAACCCGAAATGACGAGGAGAGAGAGAGACCGGGCGGCGGGCGGGCACGTGGCGAGATAGCGAAGAAAAACCAAAGAAACAAAAGGAAGAGGAACCAACCCAAGCAAGGGGATCTCCCGAATCTCCCATTCCAGGGGTCTCGTCTCCGCGTCCGCCGGCTCCGGCTTCTAGGGTTCGCCGCCATCGTCGGCGATGGAGCCACCGGCCGGACTCTCCGCCGATCGCCGGGGTGCCGGACTCGGCGCCGCTGCATCCGGCCTCCGCCGCTACGGCTTCAGATTCTCCGCCTCCAGCCTTCTACAGGCCCCGCTCGCCGCGCTGCTCGAGTACTCCGGCGTTGTGCCCTCCGGCCCGGCTCCGCAGGTGGGTGTGCTGTCGCCGTCGCCGTCGCCGTCGTCGTCGTCGTCGTCTGAGGCTGACGGGCTGCTTTCCGCCGCCGCGGCTGGGGATGGGGAGGTCTCGATCCGGATCCAGGGCGGCCCAGGTGACGCAGACGCCGCCGGCGTCGCGGGGGCGGCGCCCTCGACGGGTGACTCGATCGAGGTGACCGCGGCCGCCGACGTTGACCCGGCCTCAGCGGCGGGGAGGGGTGGCGGCGCCGACGCGGAGGTGAGTGGTGGTGGTACGGACGGCGCGTCGGGGAACGGGGGAGGGGATCGTGCCTACCAGCGGTACGACGTGCACCATGTGGCAAGGTGGATCGAGCAGATACTGCCATTCTCGCTGCTCCTGCTCGTCGTCTTCATACGGCAGCATCTCCAAGGTCTGATACTTAGTCTGTTGTGGTTAGAGGTTGGGGTAATTTTAAGTAGTGCGACTTGTGACGAAAAGTTAGCTTTCTAAGAACACAATGAAAGCATCAAAGCATTACTGTTTATGTGATCACGTTGACAATAACTTTAGTTTGGTGTCTTAATGTTCTTGATCACACTTTTTATGGTCTATTCCAGATGCTAAGTCAAAAAGGAAAGCAATCTTGAGAACGAAGAACTTAGTTCAGACGTGGTAATGTTTGTGATTAGGAATTAGGATGGCCGATGTTATATTATGTTTTAGCATAACATCTTCATTTGAGGTTATGGGGAACTATTTAGTTTATTTTTGGAACACTGTGATTTATAGGATACTGTAATGAGTGTAATCACTTGATTGTAGTTGACTTATTTTCATATAGTTGGTTTTAGCCTTGCTCGTTGGATGAACTCATGAACCCAATGGGGAAATATTTATAGCTTGGTCTTGCTAATTGGCTGCCCTAACTTTAAATTGGACTTGCTCAAGGCAGGCTTCCTACACTAGGTGAGAGTTTTTGTTTGCACTACATAATCTTAGGAGATTGTGTTTGGGTACCAGTCTTGCAAATAAATGCATCCTCTGCATGTCTTAAGTTATGAATCACAGGAGTATAGGACATATCTACGTTTAGTTGTTTATCATAACAGGAACTTTCTACTACATGCTTATCTCCTTGCAGTTTTGAAATTATGGTGAAAATGCATATATCTTATTAGGCTATTATCTTTTAACATTTATTCCATGGAGACTGCTCCAGCTAACTTGTAAGTTATGGGCCAACCTTTTTATTGGAAGGCCTAACACATATTAATATGTTCAAAATTAGGGGCATCCAACTATGCCCCGCTGTTATGGGCTAGGGTTTGGCGCATGAAGGACCAGAGGAGTATTTGTTATGTGCTAAATTAGTGGATATGCTGTCTTTTATTTAAATAAGGCATTAGCTGGTTTGTTTCCTTAATAAGGAACAAATCCAATCTCCTATTATTAAGGAAACAAACCAGCTAATGCCTTATTTAAATAAAAGACAGCATATCCACTAATTTAGCACATAACAAATACTCCCCTGGTCCTTCATGCGCCAAACCCTGGCCCATAACACCCGCTTCAATAGAATACGGGTCTAGCTATAGCTTGTAGTAGTTTAAGTATCATATATCCCAATGTTTCATTTACTTGCAGTTAACAATCTAGTGGTGTTGTTTTCATTTGACCCCATCCATCCATATTATCCTTTCCTTTTGAAAGTTTGTGATCTGCATTTCTGTCACTATAATGAGTGGACCAACCAATTATTTTTGTGGTCCAGAAAGGTCAAAGTATTTCGCTTGAGTTAACATATAAAATATAAATACCTCTTTCAATTGCAACAATTAAGAATTTTTATGCGCACTAATGGAATTGTTGTTGTGCAGGATTTTTTGTCACAATTTGGATTGCTGCTGTAATGTTCAAGTCAAATGATATATTGCGGAAACAAACTGCTTTGAAGGTCTGATTTCTTGGTCCATTACTTTTCAGTTTGGCAATGGAATCTTGTTATTATAAATGACGTGGAAGATTAGTGGATCACCGTTTCCTTTGTTTTGTCCTTACCAATTTGAATGACAATGATTATAATGATACAATCATTGATGAATTGTATTAATGCAGTGAATATGAAATCATTGTGAAATGATGACTTTCCTGAACCACACAGCATGTTGTTAATTTTAGGAACTTTTAATCGTGTTGACCTTCTTTCTTACCTAGTGTGGAAAGTAGTCAAAAAAGGAAGAATAACATTTGTCTGCTATTTAGCTGTTATGAGTTATATTTTACCATTAAGTAATCTACTACCATCTTGGTCAGCCTGTCTGCCATATTTGTTGTGAAACTAGTTGAACCTACTTGTAAAATCACCAAAATACTTGTCAACAGGAAGATTTCATATCTTGAACTCTTATATTTTTTACAGGGAGAGAGAAAAATTGCTGTGCTTGTTGGGATTACAGTAATCTTCATGATTCATGTGTTTGGCGTCTATTGGTGGTACAGGAATGATGATCTTCTCAGACCTCTGTTCATGCTTCCTCCAAAAGAAATACCGCCATTTTGGCATGCAATTTTCATCATCATGGTCAATGGTATTGATACTTCCTTAAAGGGTCACTTGAATTTGCTTGCATACATTTCTCCACTATGATAGTGAACCTTATCCATCCACCTATAGTATTGTTAAATGTGCTAGAAAGTTTTGAATGCCTGAATGACACAAAATTAATTGTGTTTATCCATAGTTCCGGACTGCTAAACTTACATGGACAACATTGCTTTATGTTTAGCCAAAGGGGGTTCTTGATATTAGCTGTGTGACACTATCATCATTTACTGCAAGATGTATTTTTCCTAGAAATACTAGGAAAAGCATATTAAGTTGTCTGTAGGTTAGCATAATTCATTTCATGGTACAATTGGCATTTTTAACTAAATGCCATTTGCAGATACAATGGTTCGCCAGGCAGCGATGGCGATCAAGTGCATGCTACTTATGTACTATAAGAATAGCAGAGGTCGTAACTACCGTAAGCAGGTGACCATTTCTTCCAAATTGCCATAAATTTATTTTGGGGTATATCTCTTCATGATTGTAGCACCTTACTTGGAGTTCCATCTGTTCTACTTCTACCTGAACTTGTATGGATAATTGATGATGAATTCATGATGTTATGATTACTATGATGGCAAGAGAATGTGGAGATCTGGCCAGCCAGTGAATGATTCGGCCATCAAAAGTACTAACACTGAGTGCTTATGGATGCTTTTGTTTTCTGCACTGAATAGTGAATATACATCAGTGCTAATATTGAACCATTTGCCCCCACAGTGATTCCACCAAATATAGTTTTACTGAAATTAATCACAATAACTGAATGCTTGATTTTTTACTTCCATGCTGGGCTAATTTCATTCAAAGAACTGTATTTCTACGATCATACATTCATACTAATATTTTTATCGCCTTAGTATTAATCTAGTCAATTAGTCTGTGTAGCAACTGAATTCTTAAAGAAATCCTCAAGGCTCAGACATGTCCTCAGATAGGGTAGGTTATACAAACATTCTCAACAGTTAGGCAAGAGACTAAGAGTGGTAGCCCCCCCCCCCCAAAAAAAAAACAATTCAACAACAGTTTGAAAATAATTAGTGGACACCAGTATTAAAAAAAGTAAAAAATTAATTATGGGTTGCCATGATTATTTTTGCTTCATGTGCCATGTGATGTTAACAATATGTTATAACTTTTTTTTTGGAAATTACTTATGTGCATCGTCTTACTTTGATATGAAGTGATTGGTATTTCCAATGTTACTTTCCTTTTTGTTATTAGTTTGTCTTGGTTCTACAAGGTGAGTGAGTCATTATACTGGATGCTAGCTGATTTCTTGTTTTAGATCTTTTTATTATTGCAGTCATATCAATTTGTTTTGATTCTTTCGTTGAGCATACATGGGCTAGATGATTCTGAAGATTTCCGAACTCTTTCTGTTTTGTTAGGGCCAAATGCTAACTCTTGTGGAATACCTTCTGCTTCTGTATCGTGCCTTGTTGCCAACTCCTGTTTGGTACCGTTTCTTTCTGAACAAGGAATATGGGAGTCTTTTCTCATCTTTAACCACTGGGCTGTATCTGACCTTCAAGTTGACTTCTGTAGTTGAGAAGGTACTCTTGCTTATTGCAGCTCACATAGAGACAGTGCAAAACTATATAATACTATCCCCTACTGTTCTATTTTCTAATTCTTGGCCTTCTGGTATGCAGGTTCAGTCATTCTTGGCTGCAGTGAAAGCATTGTCACGGAAAGATGTGCATTATGGGTCTTATGCGACAGCAGAGCAGGTAAAAGTTCCTTTAATCTTGAGTTCCTAAACTTAAAATGCAGTATGCCATAAATATTGATAACTCATTGAGCATTTGTGCTATGGATAATATCCAATCATTCTATGGTAAACAAGACAGCTTTCAGCCATTAAAGTTTTTTATGGAGCCACCTGTCCATTTATCACTCACGAGTTGGTAGCAGGGTACCATTGTCTAGATTCTCTAATGTAGTAACGTGTTACTGAGTTTTGTTTGTTCTGAGATGTTTCTCTCTCTCATGCTCTTGTGTTTAAATATTTTGTTTGTTGCTGGAACCCGGTGCAGGTAATTGCTGCTGGTGATATGTGTGCCATCTGCCAGGAGAAGATACATGTTCCTGTCCTCCTCCGCTGTAAACATATTTTCTGTGAGGACTGTGTCTCTGAATGGTAATATTCTTTTCTTACTTGATACTTTTTATATGCTTTATTTGGTTCTTTGTTTTAAATTCAGTAAGGCATCTTGTTGGATATGCAATGTATTCCTGTAATCCTGTTTGTTCTTTACATTTAAGTAAAGAAATCTTTGAAGGGTATTATTATTCAAAAAATAATTTCTTATTTGATACTATGACAAGGATTTGGAGTGCAATTTCTATGGTATCTTGTTGCAGTATTGGCTTTTATACGACCTGATAATAAGGTACACTAAGTACGAAGTGTAGAACAATTAGCTCACAAGGACCACCGTTGTATAAACCACTCAACAGATGCAGCTTCTGAAACTGGGTAGAAGTGCAATCCGATAGCCCCAGAAGTAGAGTAATGGCACCACAGATAATATTGTTTCCCACTTTCCATAAAATAAAGAGCTAGAAACTGGCTCATTAATACCATCAATATCTACTAGAGGTGCTGTGATGAGGGCGATAATAAATACTTTTTGGTGATGTTGCCGACAATCTCCTGGAATGTGTTTAGTATTAACTAGGAATTTTCATTCCGTAGCTTAAATTTTATTTCTGTTCAGAAATGAAGTGCTTCAATGCTTAGCCCCCCTATATTCGCCTCTAATTGTCATACCTGTCAAGTCTCGAGAAATGACATTTTTTCCTGCTTCTGTTTTAGGTTTGAGCGAGAACGAACTTGCCCCTTGTGTAGAGCATTGGTAAAGCCGGCTGATATTCGGTCATTTGGTGATGGTTCAACAAGTCTTTTCTTCCAGTTGTTTTAGACTTCAAATGGCAAGCCCCTAACACATAAACAATGGACAAGCAATTGGTTATGAAAAGTCCAAGTGAAATCCCCCTTTTCTTTATCTCGTGAGACCATCTTCCCCGTATGCACTGATTTCGAAGTGAGAAGGTTCACGGAGATTATCTGACGGAACAGCTGTTTCATCTATTGGAGAAATAGTTTAGAGAGCTGGTCAGTTGCTACATCAGCACAGGTTTGCAGCAAAATCTTTCTGGGCCCCTGGTTTGTTTCTGGAGAAATGATAACCCTAATGCAAAGTCCTGGTGCATGTGACCACGCCAGCAATTGGTTTGCAGATGTAAACAATTCCCAATGTGATGTACCTTGTTGCGACAAGTTTTGATTGTCAGCAAGAATTTTGTTTGGAGGGAAGGGATGTGGTAGAAATGTAAACTTGTAAAGCTTCGTTACATGAAAATGTTGGAAACCATATATAAAATGTACTTGTTACTAAACAGTAAATACTATCAAGATCACAATGTTACCACGTCTTTTACGTACGTACAGTTCTGTATGACAGATTAATTAAAGTCTTTTAAGTTCATGACATCATTTTTATTTGCTTGCTACCGTTTTGTACACCTTAATTAGTAGTTACAAGAAGCTGCTGATACGCTAATTAGGCTGCACAATAGTATTCCCCTTGCAAACAAATTATAAAGCCTCTATCGTGCCATACTAGGATAGAACCCTAATATTTATTGTATTTTTTTGTTTCGACTGAACCTTATTTTTGAAAAAAAAAAACGGAACGAAGTAACGCAGAAGAGCGTCATAAAGCATTTGCGAATTAAAGACCGAACACAACTGCAGCGGCAGTTCATCATCAGCGACAGCTTCACACCATGGTTGACAAGAAGCGCCAAGACTCCCTACAGCCGTAGAGGCTGCAGCCTGCAGATGCCGTTAAACTGACAAAATGACAGTCATAAACCCGAAATAAACGCACAGGCTTTACACTTGTAACACAAGCAAGAAATTGTCACGATGATACCAACGGCTCGTATCATCGCGTGAATAGATTCAGGCTACGTTTATTCAACTTTTCTAACCACCTTCCTAACTAGTTGAAAGCTAAACCAAATACAAATTGAAGTTGAAAGTTTAGGGATTTTCACCGCTTTTCAGTTCAATTTTAATCAAAAATTATCTACCATACTATTATAATATACTAGGTTATGTAAAATTTTAGTAAAATATATCATTTTAGTGTAATTCAAAAATATATAATTTTAGTATAAACATTACAAAAATTCATGATTATAATAATTTAAATACAAAACTGTATCATAAGCTACCAAAATATAAATTCACAACTATTTCAACCAAATAACTTCACAACTTCACAGCTCACATCAACTTTTCTACAATTCCCAAGCTCACAACAGTTTTTTCTAAATCTCCTCAGCAATGTGCTTGCTGCCTCAGGGTGCAGAAGCGAACAAATCAAACAGCGTGCGCACATTGCCGGTACCAGATTGATAGTGCAATGCGATAGAAATGTAGATCGAGTTACACCAGATCATTCAAGCATCTCAAGCAAGAAGACATGGCCCGCACATTTGCCAGGACACAACTCATCAGCAACAACAAGCAGGCACAACGACGGCCCAGCTCTGGTTACATGCACAACGGCGTGCAGACTATATCACACCACTAACCACCACCTAATCTTCAGTGATGGTTAGTGGTTCCGGGCTTGATCTATTGCTTGGATGAAACCCGGGAAAGTGACTCTGGAGAGGCTGGCAAGGATGGGCAAGATTCTGGTACAACAATGGACGATGATGCAGGAGATGACATGGCCATCTTGGGAGTAGCGGGGGTTACTGAGCGACTGAGACCTGAACCAGTGCGAGCAGGTGCTGGTGGTAACACTTGTGTAGGGTAGACCTCAGTGACCTCTTCAATGCCTTCATCCACATATATAACATCCTGCATAGTAAGTTGATGGTACTCAACAATTTCCCGTAGGAATCTATTCTCTCGAGCATACACGGAGTTCTCATGTGCGAGCCGTGCTTTCTCAGCTAATAGTGTCTCTAATTGGAGGCGGATCTGCAAATTAAATGGCAGACATGTAAGATTAACATTAACTGCAATAGAAAGTAGTACGTACACCTTGGACTCAAGTTGAATTGGTAAGCCGCACACTGGTTCCTTTCATAAAAAAATATTAACATAACTTTCCCTCCCCCCTAAAGGTTGTGCTTGGATTGGCAAGCCAATAGAAACCTAGCCACTCAAATAGAAATGAAACCTAAATTTGAACTTCAACTAATCAACTCTACTTTACCCTAACTTGTTTGGGATTGAAAGGCTTTGAAGAATAACAATAGCTAATATCACAAAGTAAAATGCTCAGAAGAGACTCCAAAATGTAGATAGAACATAAACTTTTTATTTTTGCAGTAATGCCAGGAGCCTTATAAAATAGCAAAAGAACTATACCACCAGCCTCCCAGGAATAAAACAAGTTTCCATTTAACATGAAACTAATTTGTAAACCCAAAGGAAATTGCACTTAGATTTGACATATAATTCCCTAATGATTATCAATGGCTATTGAGTTCAGAAAGTTGGACTACAGTAGAAAAGAGTAGACTTTTACTAAAACATATACAGTTATACTTGTATAGAAGAATCCAAAAATATTTTAATAAATAACTCCAGGAATCAAGAGTGATGATTTTCATAATTGCTTGTTCCTTT
The DNA here is from genome assembly GCA_019279435.1 of Zizania palustris. Lineage (NCBI taxonomy): Eukaryota > Viridiplantae > Streptophyta > Magnoliopsida > Poales > Poaceae > Zizania > Zizania palustris. The sequence continues at coordinate 45,984,654 of JAAALK010000082.1, read as the reverse complement.
TAAATACAAATCCTAACCAGATCATCATCTTCTGGGTTATCGCCCTTGTCATGACTTTCTCGCAACATCTTATTCTCATCTTCAAGCTGAGCACAACGTTCCTTTGCAAAAGCTAAATCTGCCTTCACAGTCTTCAGTTCACGTAATAGCAGCTTTGCTTTTGCTGCCATGGCATTTGCAACCTGTAGGTGGAAAAGATGGATCCATTAATCCATTCCAGCTGAAAATAAAGGAGAAGATGAAATAAACACTGAGACTGCATTTGATGAAAACTGTTTTGCAAAGAATATAATCAGCCACCTATCTCAATAAAAATTATTGAACAAAAATCTGGAAAAGGTGTTTATCAAAATCGTCATAAAATCAAATTGGAATCCATGTGGATTCCAAAATGCAAAATGCAGCACTAAGCAACATATCTAGTGACACATATTTGCCACCTTACGTCGCGAGATGCCTTCAATTGAGTATCATAGTCAAGCGGATTTTGAGGAAGATTCCGAGTAAATCTTTGCCCATCTTCTCCTTGTGTGGTTGATCCAGCACCTTTTCTTCTTATGTTCAACTTGCGTGTTTCATGAATAATGCCAGCTGTTTTATTCTCTACAATGGTCCGACCTTCCTGAAAAAGATTGGAAAAGTTTTAATACATAGAACAAGTAAATAACATACAAACATAACAGAAAGATACATCAGTTGTAAAATCAAATTAACTAATCATATCATCACAAATCTAGTGTTGCTTGCTGTTGTATGAAATATACCGACAATGTAAAATGCTTCAGATTTTCTAAGTTGTGAACAAATGCAAAAAAGGAACAATAATTTAGATTATGTTTTGAATAAATTTGACAGAAACACAGAAGAAAAAACATTGACACTAACAGATCTACTTGCATGACCTTTTAAATAGAAGTAGATAAGTGATTCTATATAAAGCACTTACTTCAAGTGCACTTTTTATCGTGCCACCAATATAGTTAAGGGAGGATGCTATGGCCTCAGACTTCTTCTGAGATGTAGGTGTCTCAGATTTCCATGTCTCTGCTGATGGTTGTTGTGAGCGTGTATACTACAAAAGCAATCAAATAACAGTGTTGGCACAAGAACATCTCAAAGTGAGCCGTCTAGACATAACAATAATGGGCTGATGGCAATTAATCACAAACACAAATTTACAAGGTGCAGATTACAACATGAATGAACTATCACATATAACTACTATTGTCATTTTTAAGTTCACTAGCAAAAGTCAAAAGTTTAGAATGCCCTGCTACCTCTTCAAGATTTGAACGGTACACACATTAAATGACATATATAACCCAAGAGTTCAATTAACTGACAGGTAATGTTAGAAAAGCAGTTCCCACCAGGTCACTTACTGGCGGGGCATCTCTTGAGGGCTGCTGCCTCGCCGGGGAATCATATTGCCCTGGCGAACCATCCTCGTCCAGAAATGACTTCGCTTTCCGAGCAAGAGCACCCCAAAATCCGTACTTCGCCTCATTCAAGTTCTTCATGGATGTGTATGCATAGCTCGAAGAATCCTACACTCATAACAAATCCAATACGATAAGCATGTAACACCCGTTCTCCAAATCGAGAAGCACATCAATTTAATCGGATTTCAGGTAGTCCCAACTGAAGAACAGCAGTAACACAGCCACTAATCAGAAGTCAAACATCACGAATTAATTGCCAATCTAAGTGGAATCAACGGATTAGTTCATTCAAGCACGAAGCGATGTGCAGCTAAATCGCTCCCGAATCGGAGTCCTCGCAATGAATTTCACGAACCGCAGACGGGGAAACCGCCGAGCGGACCAGATCCGTCCACGCATCGGGCACGTCTAGAGGCGAAACCCGGGGCAGGCAGAGATGCCAGGGAAGCTTACGGGGGGAGGCGTGGAGACGGAGGGCTCGTGGCTCCGTCGAGCAGCTGCGGCCGCCGCTGCGGCGGATGAGGAGGAGGAGTAGGCCGAGGAGAGCGAGGAGGCGTCGCGGTGCGCGGCGGAGGCGCGCATGGCCTGCGCGGCGAGGGAGTCCTGCGGAGGTGAAGCGGGCCCCACGGTCGGCGGGTGGTGGTGCTCGAAGGACGGCGTTCGCGGCTGCGGCTGCGGCTGCGACTTCCGGCGGTAAGCCATCGCGACGGCGGTCGCGGCATGACGAGACACGACGGGGGCGAGGGGTGCGTGCTTTATACCGGTGACGTGATGCCGTTGGGTGGAATGGACTGGTCCGAGCCGCAGCGAGTCAAACCTCTGTAAGTATGAGGAGTTAAACGAAAACATTATATTTTATAATACATTCGGACTTATGCTTAAGGTTTGTTTAAATCTAGTTTAAAATTTGATACTTGTTTAGCAGAGTTTTAGTTCCAGTTTTTTTGTTCCGTGGAGGTGAAGTTAAGTCAAATACTTTGATGAAAGCACTAAAAAATAAATTAGAGTTGTGGAGAGAGTTTAGTTAAATTTAAGTGATTCACTCTACTTTTATGATTTCAAGATTTGGAGCACCTTTATTTTTAAATCTAGTCCAGCGTAACACTGCGATCAAAAACCGAATCGAACTGAAGCAGAGGTAGTTTCGTTTTTTATTCAAATTTTACTTTTTACTTTTTACTTTTTATTTAAGGTTTGTTTTTTATTTATAAAAAAATCTAGAGAACTGGGAAAAAAATTCTCTAGTCTCCACCCTTCCCCAGCCGTCGCGCGGTGGAGGTTATAAAAGGCCTCCGGCCGGTCCTCCTCCCGGCTCCAATCCACCGGCGCGCAGCTCCGCCGCCCGCCTCGATGTCGCTCCGTCGCCTGGCCCGTTCTCCCGCATCGTGTTCCCTCTGCCGGCGGACCTTCTCTGCCACCGCCTCTCCACCTCCGCCTGCTCCTGCGTCCCCTTCCTACCTCGCCCACAACCTGCTCGACGAATTCTCCCGCCCGCGCGCCTCCCGCGACGCGGCCCGCCTCCGCCGTCTCGCCACCCACCTTACCGCCCCCGCCGCGGAGTACATTCTCATGAAGCTCCCCTCCTGGCGTCACGCCCTCGACTTCTTCCGCTGGGCCGCCGAGCAGCCGGGCTTCCGCCACTCTTGTTACTCTCTCAACGCCATGGCCTCGCTCCTCCCTCGTCACCAGCACACCCACCTCGATCGGATCGCCGCCGACGCCATCGCCACGCGCTGCCTCATGACTCCCGGCGCTCTGGGGTTTCTCCTCCGCTGCCTCGGCGCCGCTGGCCTCACCGACACCGCTGTCCGCGTCTTTGACGCTGCGAGGGCGTCCTTCAGCTGTACCCCCAACTCGTACACCTACAACTGTCTTCTTGATGCGCTCGCCAAGGCTGGCCGTGCGGATGACGCCGACGCAAGGGTCCGGGAGATGGTGACGAAGTGTGGCGACGGGAGTGTAGATAAGTACACGCTCACCTCGCTACTGCGATGCTACTGCAATGCAGGTCGTCCTGATGATGCAAACGACGTGTTCCAGAGGATGAGCGAGCGAGGGTGGGTGGACGAGCATGTGCTCACGACACTAGCGGTGGCGTTCAGCAAGTGGGGAAAGGTGGAGGGTGCGGTTGACCTGGTGAGGAGGATGGAAGCATTGGGGATGAGGCTGAGTGAGAAGACATTGAACGTGCTGGTCCATGGGTTCGCCAAGCAAGGTAGGATTGACAAGGCCATGGACATGTTTGCAAAGATGCTCAGTTATGGGTTTGTCATCGATTTGGCAATGTACAGTGTGTTAATTGAGGGCCTCTGTCAGGACAAAGACATTGGGAAAGCAGTGAAACTATTTAAGGAAATGAAGAGCAGTGGAGTTGCTCCTGATGTCCGCCTACTGAAGAGGATGATCGAGGCATTCTGTAGAGAAGGGGATTTTGCCACTGTTGATCTGTTCATTAATGATAATGCAGAGTGCTTGAAATCAGGTGGCGTTGTCCCACTATACAATGCAGTTTTAGAAGGGCTTGTTAACCGTGGTGAGGTAGAAGCAGCTTATGAGTTGCTTTGCTCCATGGTATGTGGTGGTCATGGGGTTAACGATGATGCAACTGTTGGTGCACATATGCTGCATATCAAGGAAGATGCTAAACCAAACTCTGATTCCTTTAACATTGTCGTGTGTGGCCTTTGTAAGGTTAAGAAGCTGGATATGGCCTTAGCACTCATAAAAGACATGTCTGGCCTTGGTTGTAAGGGAAAGGTTCTTATGTTTAATGATTTGATCCATGAGTTGTGCAATATAGATAGGCTAGATGAAGCATACATGATGTTTAACCAAATGAAGGATCTTGGTTTGATACCCTCTGAGTTCACATATAATTCATTATTTTATGGTGTTTGTAGGAGAAAAGATCCAAATGCTGCTCTGGATTTACTAAGAGAGATGCGGACAAATGGGCATTCCCCATGGATAAAGAACTGCACAGAGATGGTGCAAAATCTCTGCTTCAGTGGCAGGATTACAGAAACACTGCAATTTCTTGATGGAATGCTTCAAATGGGTTTTCTTCCTGACATGGTCACATACTCTGCAGCCATTAATGGAATGTGTCAAACTGGAGAGATGGACAATGCGTTGGGGCTCTTCCGTGACATTTCCTGCAAGTACTATCATCCTGATGTTGTAGCACATAATATCTTGATAAATGGGTTTCTGAAATCAGGTAAATTTGACGAAGCAGAAAAAATTATGGAAGATATGTTGGAGAAGGGTCTGCTTCCTTCTGTTGTTACTTACAACCTTATGATTGATGTCTGGTGCAAGACTGGTAGGATTGAAAAAGCAATTGCTCACTTAAATAAAATGGTTGATGAAGAAAAGCAACCAACAGTAGTTACATATACAAGTTTGATAGATGGGCTCTGCAGTGCTGGTAGACCTGATGAAGCCATTAAGTTGTGGTGCAAAATGAGGGAGAAAGGTTGTGCTCCAAACAATATAGCATATACCGCTTTTGTAAACGGATTGTGCAAGTGTGGGCGAATGGAGACTGCACTAACCTATTTTGAAGAGATGGTAACAGAAGGTTTTGAGTTAGATACTTTTTCCTGCTTATATTTATAAATTTTTTGATATCAAATGGAAATTCCAGTAAAGGGTGTGAGCTTTTAAAAGAGATTCTCCTAAAAGGTACATGCAATAATAATTTGAAAATGGCTGGCTTAATAAGAAAAGCAATTGAAGAGCTGTCTAAAGATGGAAGAACATCCTCAGATATCCAAACTTTTGTAGAGAAAGGTTTAGTTTCAGATGCTCAAAGTTTGATGAACAAAGATGGAAGGAAATGACAATTGTTCCCAGCATAAGTTTTGGATGTTTTCCCCAAGCCTTTGTTTCTAACCAACGAACCTGGTGTTAACTCTATTGTGCCAGGTTCTGTAGGCTGTTAGTTGCTTCTTTCTACATGTCTTTCTGGTTCATGAAACTACTTTCTATGCGGAGATTCTTTAATTTGCCTTTAAGGTATGGTCAATTTGGAATATGGTGGTGCTACTATACTAGCAAAGAGAACTTATTTTACTTACTATGTTCTTCATAGTACCCCCTCTGGTCTTGAAAACACGTCATCATTTCGTTTCGGACATATTTTAAGTTGAAATTTAAAAACTCTGAATATCAAAATATTTGTAAATATATAGGTTTGATGCATGAGTCACATGTATAATTTGTTTTGGGAAATACTTTCATATTGTTATAATTTCATCAGTTATATAATTATTGCAATAGAAATTAGTATTCAAATTTGTATATTGAAGGCCATGTCGACATTCAGAACAGCACATTTTCAAGACTGGAGGGAGTATAGATTCTTGCATGCTTAATTACATGTTTCGATTGAATTAGCTTTTGGCTTCTATTGCCTCTTCTGATGCAGGATGTTTCTCTTGTCAATTGGCATTGATGTTTCTTACAGCATAGTGGGCTATGTTCAGATGATTTTTTTTCTTATTCTTTGTGCCTGAAAATGTGATAGATGAGTGGAGACAATAGGAAAGCTCTCAAGAACTTAACATTTTGAAGATTACCTGGCCATTCAAGAGTGGACATTTGATGGTATCTGCAAAATGTGGCATGGTTATGTTTGTTGTTATTTGTGGTTGGTGGTTATGCGACAAACTACAATTTCCAGTTGTGGAGTTATCCGATGTTACTTTGACCAAGCTAAAGGAACAGAGGTATAGGATGTAAGTGGTTTGTCTCCAATAATTAAGAGCAATATAATCATATACTAATTAAATCTTGTGATATTATCATGGTCAATAGCAGTTCAATAACTTCAATTCATTGAAAAATGTATAAGCAGGAAGGGATGAAGAAGATAGGACCATCTTCATGGTGGTGGGCTGGCAACTTTGATCCACATAAACATTGAATGGACTTGACATTTCAAGAGAATTTCTATTGGAACCTGTAATGTGATTTATACAGAGCACAGTGCAGGTAAAAATAAAATAATTTTTTCTATTTGTCAAGTGCCTAATTTTCTCTTAGTTGTCAGTCAATTTTCCTAGTCATCAGATAGCGTTGAGATTCGCGCCCCATGTCACTGGTCTCGGTTTGTATTTGGATGGTGGTGTATTGCATCCTGTAATGTGTATCCGTTGACACATGCACTACCCAAATTAAAATACCCACAGCCCTTGAGCTCTTGCAACTTCAAGTGATTTGACAGCGATTCATTGGCAATTCATCTGAGAGGGGCACCTGCCTCCAGGCCTCTGGTGACAGCCGTCCAGTGGGGGTATTCACTCTGGAAGGAGTTGAAGGTGCCATTTTTGTGGTTCAACCTGGAAACCAAGCAAGGTTAGTGCTTGTGGTGCTGTAGCCTGTAGATTTTTGGTCTATATGTGATGCAGCACTTGATCTTTGTTTTGAATTATCACTCAATTTTTTATTTTTCTTTTAGTTTGTATTGCTTGTGTTTCCTACTTTCCTGTGCCTTTGCTTCTAATATCTGTGCCTGTAGATTTTGCTTGTTTGATGTGTGTTTTGGCCTTTAACTTTTGTATGATATATTTTGGTGATCCCTTAGTATTCTTCTGAATGCTATTAAGGTGTTTGATTTGGTCTATGGATTAGGTACTGGATTATTCCTTATGATCGTTGATCCATAGGTGTTGGAACAGTTGCAATTTTTGCGCAGTACTCCATAGGTGTTTGATTTTTGCACTGTACTGCCTTGAATTGTTTCTCTGATTTAGTACCTTATGCTTTGATTTGCTCTTGGCCCGAGAGGCAGCAGCTGCCTGTTAAATTTAATTTGTCTGTAACCACTAACCAGTAGTACATACTTGTTTTGCCTGTGCCATAGATAATCTGTGCTTCATTCCTGTAGCAATTATGTTCTTGTTTGAATTCCTTCTATTCTTCTTATAAAAGAGCAAGAGATACAATAGTACAATATCCACCCCCCCCCCCAGAAAGCAATATTCTTCTGATGCAACTTTTGCCCTGTAATCTGGATGTACTCAAACTGGCATTGAAATGAGAAAAGCATGCCGCATTCATTTTGTCATTCGGTTTCACTTTCCGCAATGTTTGTTCTAATGCTAACAATGTGCACTTTTAGATGACAGAAAATTTAAAAAGATTCGGACACCTAAAATCTAGCTAATACCTAAAGGCAGATTTTTCTAAAAAAAATAATATATTTTTTAAAAAAATTCAAATCTGGTACCCGGTTTAAAAAAATTGCAAAATTAGGCTACCATCCTCGGTCGAACCAGGCTGACGTGGTCCTCGTTCGGTTGTCACAGTGCCGAACTAGAGCCATGTCAGTTTGATTCGGCCATTGGTCGGCTGAACCAGGCCACGTTAGCCTGGTTTGGCCCACCAACAACCGAACCAGATAGCCATGTCAGCCTGCGTGCCCATTGTTGTGCATGTTGCCGGCCGCGCCGCTCGAGCCTCCTTTCGGTCGTGTCGTGCGTGCCATCGGTTGCGCCGCGCGTGCCCCCGCCGCCAGTACTTGCACGCCCTGTCCCCTCGCCTCTCGCGCATGCCCCCGTCGGCCTTCGCGCTCGACCACCTCACGCCCCCTTGTTGGTCGCACCGCGCGCGTCCTCGCTGCCTTAGCTGGCCCCTCGCCTCCCGTGTTCGCCCGTCGGTCTCCGTGTGCCTTGTCCATGTTCCACGTGGCACGCGGGGACTGGCGGACGCGGGAGGTGAGGGGGCAAGGCGCGTAGGGGGTGGCGGGCGCGGGAGGCGAGGGGCAGAGCGCGTGTCCACGTTCCACGTGGCGCGCGGGGACCAGCGGGCGCGAGAGGCGAGGGGGCAGGGCGCGCAGGGGCTAGCGGGCGCGGGGTCCGGGAGGCGAGGGGGCAACTGAGGCGCGCGCGGCGCGGTCGATGAAGGGACAGGGTGCGGGGACTGGCGGGCTAGCGCGGGACCGGCGGGGACGCGCACGACAGGGGCTGGTGGTGGGGGCGTGCGCGACAGGGGCCGGCAGGGGCGCGTGTGGCGCGACCAGGGCGATGACGTGGCTGGTTCGGCCCACCAACGGCCGAACCAGGCCGACGTGGCACACTTTTGGCGGACCATCGGCTAAACTAGAGCCACGTCAGCCTGATTCGGCTGATGGTCTGCCGACGGGGTCTATATTGCATTTTTTTCAAACTGGGTACCAAATTTGATTTTTTTTAAAAAAAATATTATTAAAAAATCCCTAAAGGCATAGGATCAGAAATAGAAACAAGCCAACAAGGAAAGAAAATAGGGTAGAAACCGTGGGTACAAGACATTAGAATCAACCATGCACCTGGCCAACCCAAAGTAACCAACCATCCAGGTTTTCCTCACCTCACTCCTAAGTTTGGATGGATTTTAGACTTGCCATGGATGTGATAAAAAAGGTGAGGACAACACTAAGAAATAGTCTGGGAAAAAAAACTATCTTAGATTGCACCCATTGCTTAGGTCCGGTGTGGCCCTAGTCACCATTGCCGTGGCCTCACCGGAGACCGAATTCAAGCAGGATGACACTGTGTTTGTGGCCATGCAAGGCCACTGTGGTTGCTGTGGCAGCGGCAACAACAGCAAGTGGCACCAGGAGGAAGGGTCGATTATTCCGGTCAAAAGGCAAAGGATCCGGCTGAGGCAGAAGTGGTGCAGCACACAAGGGAGCTTCTCCTCTATGTTGCTGAGAATCAGGAAGCCTGGAGTAAACACGCCGGCAAGCATGAGAATCACTGAAATGATTCGACCGGTATTTGGAATATGTCATTTAATATCTATCGAGAGTGACAGAGTGATATATATACCAACTATTATCGGCTATTTTAGTTAGTATCAGAATGAATTGATAAACTTTACAATGCTTCACCAAGATTTCGCTCGTAAGTCCCATCGGTGCACCACGATTCTCCTTTATGATCATTTGATTTTCCTTTATTCTTCTTTCATAATTAATTGCCTTGAAAATACACGAGGAAAGATTTCCTTACACTCCTAAAACATGTCGCTTTCCAGGTGTTTTTCTTCTTATTCTATCACTAGTTTTAATTTCCAAATTGAGGTGTGACTCGCTTCAAAACTCTTAGTAGTAACCAGTTAAATAGAAAATAAATATTGAATACAAGGGACTATGCATGCTACTTAATATTGGTAAATAGGAAACCACTCATGAAAGACCACCAAACCCACTTAGGTACGTACAAGTTAACTATATCTCATGAAAGACTATTCGACTACCTTCGACTAGTATATATTGGTCTCCTCCCTGTACTATATATATAAATTTGAAAAGAGATAGAATCCTCTAAATTACCGAATCTTAGATAAAATATTTTTTTATGTTATAGTGATATCAGAATACATATTAGAGCACAGAAAATAGCACTGCAAATTACATGAACTTATTTGCATTACGTGAATCTGACTCCTCACAGCATAAAAAATGTCAATCGAAGGGAAAATATGCAGGGGTTACACAAATCCATTGTACATGATTCACCAACTAGTTGCAACATAATATAGCCGCAAGTGTACTAGAGAACAACTAAACTGCATGTTGACATTCAGATTGGTTTCCCTGAAAAAATTTACAGATTTCAAGATGGATAGAGCTAGGCTTTCGCTGGCCATGTTGCTTGAGCTGACATGATTATGCCCACAATCACTCCAAACAGTCCCAGAGCGCTGCCAAAGATCTCAATCACCAAGATCTTTACAAAGAGTGATGAATTCTGGGCATCAGACAATGCACAGCTGCTTCCAATTATTCCCACACATACCCTGTAGGTCAAAATTTCAATCATCTGAAGTTATGCAGCATGATATACAAGAAACAGTTGTGAAGGTTCTTCCTTACCCACAAAACAAGATTAGCAAAGCCAACAATAAGACCAGACGCAAATATTGCATAACCAGCTCGGAGAGACTCTGCATCATACATTTGGGCTGATGGTACACTTTCAAGCTTTGTTTGGAGAATGATTGCCACGATTACACCATAAATTGCAACCGCCTCGCAGAAGATGACACTGTAAAGCAATGTTAGATGCAGAGGTATCAGTATCAGAAGTTGCAACATAAACACAGCGATTCAAAAGAGTCTTTCAAGACATGTTAATTAACAAGATGTAGATTTCTAATTTGAATGGCAGAAAGCAGACTATGATGCAATTCTATAAGCATATATGAAACTCATTTGTACACCTGATTCAGAAACTTAAACTTCATGCAGCTAACCAAACATTAAGAACATCTTAGCAGATCCAGAGACCACGCATATGAATTGCCACAGCATAAACTGACTCAACCTGCATTAATGTATTCATGTTAAATGCACCGTGTTCCACCAAGGCACCAAGCAGAACAAGAAGAACGAATTGCCTCGTTGTCATTCACTAAACACTGTTTGTAGAGTATAGATGACACAATATACACGTGAGCATCCGTAAGTCAAACATTCAGGGGTCATCCTCCTGAATTGAAATGGGGGAAATTAATAAATGATTTAAACAATTGTAATTAAAAACCATATCCCTAGCATAGTTGTTACGGCGACGTGGCAACCTATCACCTTCACAACTTTACAACTTTTATGGTGTGTGGTATGGCGTCACCATAGGCATATTGACATGGCGAACAATATAAAAAATAGCTTATAGGATATAGAAAAATATATCAATATATAAGTAAATTGCAAATAACAATAGCAATATAACATGATAAAAATAGCAAAACAATTAAGTTGTAATATTGTTACTTTGGATACCTTATAAAATAAAATATATATAATACAAATTTCAATAACACATTTAAAACTATATCTAATATTATATTTAAACTTAAATTAATAATTTGTTTATATAAATCTGATCAAACATTCTATTTATACATAGCCCATTTAAAACCCATTTAAAGCTCATTACAGTTTTTTATTTCTCAACAGACAACCCTAACTTCTCTTCCACTCCCCTTTCTCTCCCACTCTTCCAGTCACCGCCTCTCTCCCACCTCTCTTCCAGCCACCGCCTCACGTCTTGCCCTTTCCCTTCCTCTCCATCACTCCCCTCTTCTTCTCTCCTAGTTGTGCCGCGCCCTCAGTGCTCACGGTGGCAGCTTCGCATGGTGGGCGCCACGCGACACCACAGCGGCGCCACGCGCCTGTGGCGCCAGCTATAGACACTCAGGCGATATGGCGGTCCGTGGAGAATTGCAGATTTCCGCCATGACGATATAGTGATGCCATAACAACTACGACCCCTAGTTCTAAAAATGCAGGAAATAAAGATCACTGCAATCAGTAAAAATCTATTGAAAACATCACCAGGCCTGCGCTTGTATTACCAAGGCCTTGTTGCTGATCTAGAAAATGTGAAATGTGTTGCACCAAGTAAATTGGAGTGCTGCAGTTTTTTTTCTCAAACGCACAGGAGAACAGCATGTCATTTCATTTAAGAGAAAGAAACCCAATACAACACAACACCCACTCAAACTTCACCCAAAACCAAACAAAGGTGCAGATTCAATCTATATATAGTTATATATGGCATGATGTTTGGCAGGGCTCCTGCACCTGAATTCTCTTTGGTAGGCTCACGCTCATCTTGTGGAACTGGAGTTGAACTATACAGTTTATGAATTCTATTTTTTTAGAGTGAAGTAGCAGAATCCGCTCGACAAAATACATAGCTAGTATGGAGCTACCTTTTCCTAGCTTCATAACTCCAGATTCACCACAGATTTGAAGCCCTATCAAACACCCCCATAGATGGAACCCACATAGTGTAGTTGTTGCTACAAAGAAGCCCCACATCATCGTCTATCTTTCACACTGTTGGATGGCGCTTTCATGCTTCAGATTATCATCTAACCTTCCTAGCCAACACAGATCATTTCTTGCAGTTGGTTAGGCACTTCTAAATGAGATTTAAGACTTTCAGCCCCACACATTGCAGCTGCAGTGCACCCACAAATGTCACACAAGCACTAAGCAACATATTGGGGTGTTATCTACTTTACCAAAATAGCATACAATCTATTCTCCAATATTATTCAAGTGCACTATAGTGACCAGGCATTTTTAGCTCAGTTGAAGTAACTATTCTCTAGACAGACTAGAAGTCCAGTTCCTGCTTGCCCACCAGATTGGTGTTCATCACATAAATCATGTGTATGTGTATAGTAGCTGTGCTACATGACACTAAAGATGTAGACCCAAATGTTCCACTGCATATATTAATGACATGGTATGATGTCCTGGAGCACAAGGATATCTTAAGCATAAACTACAAGAATAATCTTATCATCAGTGCAGTAGCCCAAATTCTAGGTACACCTATTGTAGCTATCTATCTATCTATCATTGTTCTAAATATGCCCACAGACAAAGAAGAGAGAAAATTAAAAGCAAAGACAAACATTGAGCTATAAATCAAAAGATACAAGCTACATATGGAAATGAACTGAGTCAACTGACCTAACAAGACGTGGAAGAACATGACTACCCCAACCACCGTCCACCACAAACGAAGAACAGTTGCACCAAAAATAGCCTTCAGCTTTAATTTACTAGTAAGATGAAGTGAAGGAGATGGCTTAGCACTAACAACTGGATAGTGCTCACAGCTAAACTAAGCCACGTACACCTTAAACATCAAAGGAGGTTAATAACACTTGAAAGACATGAAAGGGCTCTCAACAAAACCAAGTGCCTTCAAAAATAGTGTAGTAATCTTCCTAGATCTAAAATGCATGCAATTTTAGTTGTCCAACAATTATTGCATGTTGTTTGTATTTTTACGGATCTCAATACGATCAAACCAATGGAAAACTTGGAAGATGACATCTGATTCATCTTAGCAAGAAAACTTTCTAATTTTTTTACTATCCTATTGTTATGTGCAGATTAGATTGAATTAGTTAGATTAGACAATAAATAGCAGATTAGATTGATAATTAGTAGATTAAATTGATAATTAGTAGATTAGATTGTATTAGGATTATAAATACCCCTTAAGGGTCATGGAATAAATAAAGCAGAAGGAATTATTTAGTTCCTCTCCTGCTCCTACCACCTATATTTTTCACTACAAAGTATACATGATAGGGCAATATTTCTATCCTATATTTTTACTACAAATAGTGCTCTCTGGTTATGTCATGTCATCAAGAAATGATAAACCGTTGGATCATGTCTATTGATAAATAAAACCATAAAATGTGCTACATGAGAGAAAATGAAGGTCCGCCAATTATAATTTTGCTGCCTCTTCAATACCATCCAACATCTTACCAACATGTACTTCTGCAGCAAAGCAACTGCCTCACCAGTCACCAATGTATGTACGCATCACATGGCTTTACTGCCTCATAGAACTGTGTCATTTCCTTCTCTTCTTCTACCAATTGATCCAACAGTCCTGGAGGGGTGAGGTAACTGTGGGGCTCTGGTTGGAATACTGGCCTGGCAGCCCTAGCGTTCAAGGGCTCCACGAGGAGCAGGTCCATGGACTGCAGCTGGCACTACTTCTACTGGATACATAGGCAAACTCATCATGGACAAGGTGGCCAAGATGCACCAATTCTAGTTTTGTGTAACTGGACGATTGCATGCTTTATTATCTACGATTAATGCAAGCATTGAACTGAATGCTTCATATTTTATGTTTTCTGGGTGCTTATTTCCTCTTCTTTTCATTATGTTTCCTTATGTTGTGATTTCTGGATCTTGGCCATATTTGGGGCTTTTGGCCATGTCTCATTCAAGAAACTGAATTTTATATAAACAAAATTAGAACAAACGATGTGCCATTGGATTCTTAAAAAATGATGATGAGCATGGCCCCAACCATCAGAGAATACAACCAGATTTTTTTGGGGGGAAACCAGTAGGAGACCAGATTAATTTGCATGTAGTAACACTAAAGTCTACTTCTTTCTCACCAGCCTAGGGTATATGTTTTCTATTGTTCGATGTCCTGATTTAGTGTCCACGGTCCACTAATTGAGTATTGCAAAAAAAAACAGGTAACCCACATACTGACTGAATTGATACTAATTAGTGTGCCATACACTCCTGCCATCATCAGAGCTTAGAGGCTTTATTGACTATTGGGATACATTGCTTGTACACCCCTGTCATTCCCTGCCCATCTTTTAGCTAAATGCAGCAGTTAGGAGATTTTTAAATCTGTGACAAGGCAACAATTAGTGGACTAACATATGTTAGCTTCTTCCGGCATAATTTTATTTGGATTCTAAGTATCTACTCATTAATTTTGCATGGCTTTGTGCATCGACATTTTTTATTGTTGATCTTTTCAGTGTTATTTCACTCCTATAATCCTATTACCATGTGGTTAGAATGTTGGGAATTTAAGGATTTGCCACTAAAAAGTTTATCCAGTTTGATGATTTGACACTTATGTGGATGACAAGTGGGGTCATCTAAGTCTATGACAGTAGGTCAAAGTGGCAAATGATTGAAGCCATTTTTTACGAGTAGCAAATCATCAAATATTCCTAGAATGTTACATAAGTTTTATGCACAACATTCCTATAAAATTTGTTTTTGCTGTTTGTCTCATATTACAGAAAGTTGGTCATTTCTGACCATTATTACAAGAGCCATAAATTTCAAATGTGAATGAAGATCAGGGAGTTTGTATCTTCCATTATTAAAAACACAATTTCAAATGCCCTTCACAATTGTATGACCATTTATAAAATAACCAATTTATCTGCATCTTCATCAATAACTGGTGAAAATTTTGAAAGTTCACATGCAACTGCCGTTATGCAGTATTTACTAGAAGCAAGTACTAAGTAGTATACATCTTGTGGCTCTTTGCGTAGATCGATACTTCTGTAAATGAAGTGGACATTTTGGAGTCTATGTCTATGTTTGGAACAACACACTTTTGTGATTGGAAGGAATACTTATTAAACCTCATATTTCCTTTATATACAGAATTTAATAAAATATGATCAAGGGAACTGTATGTGACAGCGCACCAATCAAGAACAAGAGGCATGTCGGACTGGATAAGGGTACGAAGATTCAAGATTCGCACCTGATGAGGTTTTTGGAAGTGATCCTAGGCGCCTTGATAGCGGCACCAATGAGGCTGCTCCCTGTGATAAAGATCCCCCTGGAAGAGTAATGGGTAATGAGAGGCAAGCAGGCAGACGCACGAACGGGCGAATATCTAGCGACGCGGGCAGAAAGGAAGGGATCGGCGCCACGGGAGCAAGCGAACGAGGGGACTCACCAGGCGGCGCCGAGGACGGAGACGCCGATGGAGACGGCGATGCCGATGGCGGAGAAGGTGTAGGGCGAGATCTGCACGAGCGCGCGCGCCCACGACGAGTCGGACGACATTCTCGCGCCCTTCGCCTTCCTCCGCTTCCCTCTTACGGTGGACGAGGGTCGAGGACAGCGGCGCCCGACCCGGGGAGACGGTGGCGCACGGCGGAGGGTCGGAGGAGAGAGAGCCGAAGTGTAAGCGTCGTCAAGGCCGAGTTTTGAGGAGCCGAGGTGAGGTGTGATACTGTTTGGTCGGATGAATGCACTATTTTTTTTGTTTGGTATCTATAATTTGAATGAAATAAACTTAAATTTAGTGAAATCTACTTATCAAATATATTTTTTAAATAATATATAATCATATAAGATCTTATTTTATAGATTAAATTGTAATCAATACAATGATGTAATTAGATCATAAATTGGATAAATGATTTAGGAGTAAAAATCATTTGAATATTTATAAACAAAAAATAAATGTATAATAATCAATCAGGTGACATATTATCTTATTTAATATTAGATTACCCTCGTCTAAGAAAAATCTTAAATCCATTTGTCTACATATTGAAAGAATATTTTTTCGTTTACATATTGAAAGAATATTTTTTCGTTGGTGATCTCATCCACATAAAAGGAGAGGGTATTTCATGAGAGCTAGTTGCATTTAATTACACTGGTTAGCTTAAAAAATAATGAAATGAAACCCTTCACCGAGAGAAGGTATTTTATTCAGTTGTGAAGCTGATGTGTTTTTATAAAAAACAGTGTTATGAAACTCATCACCGTAAATAGTCTGATATTGCTGCACGCTTCAACTTCCTCTGATCGTGATCTCGTCGTGTACAAGTTAAGTTATTTACTTGTCCAGTTGCGCCCGAATTTGCGAGCCTCGAGAAAAATCTGTACAAACTGATGCAAGTAATCAAAGATTGTTGATTCATTGATGACATAATAAGATATGAATCGCGTTAAAAACAATCGTTTCTCGTCATTTCAACTGTATGCCTACGCTTCGGTGCTTGCACGACATGCGATGTATGTATCATCATCATTCATCAGAAAAAAGATTCAGATGAATCCGGTCTGCATAGCAATGGTATTTCCTTGATTGCATAGGGCGTGTAAAGATGCAAAATTTGACCTGATCTATTTGCGTCCATAACACATATTAAGCCTAACAAAGTCTTAGGTGCATTTTGTTCTACTTTTTAAATATATTTCTGTCGTGAAAAAGTAAAAGTTGAATCAAATGGATTTGCCAAACCTATTTTTTCCACAAAAAGCAATTTTTAGTACAAATTTAGAAGCAACTTATAACCTCCTTTTCTGTTTTAGTACAAATTGAATAGCATAAATTCAAGGTGTCTTGATTGATCTAACATCATTATGATTTGTATTGCATTGCACAATTTTATGAGAACTATATAGTTACCAATTACTTTATGAAATGAACTATAGACTTTTTTATTAATCTAATATATTTTTCAGTTATTTGGTTGCATCCATGTTGACTGTTTTTTATTTATATATTTGTATAGAATATTATAATGATGAAAATTATGTCAATTAAAAAAACGATCAGCTCACAACAGCTTCAACCAAACGACTTTCACATTTTCCACAACAGACAACTCATAGCAGCTTTTTTACAGCTCACAGCAGAACCAAACACACCCTTAGACTCCATTTAAATACTTGGGCGGATATTAATTAAAATAATTAAATATGAGGTAATTATAAAACTAATTGCATAAGCCCTAGACTAATTCGTGAGACAAATCTATTAAACCTAATTAGCATAGTGCTTCTACAATTAGTTTAATAATTAACTCATATTTAGTTCTGATATGACAAGAGCTAAACTCCAATAGAGCCCCTATTTGAGACCTCAAACTCCTTTTTGAGAGCTCACGAGAAAAATTGAGGTTCAACTGGGTCCCTACTCGGCTCTAAAAAATAGGAGGGCTCTCAAAATAGGCCACCAAACCCTCATCTCTAGGGGGCCACTATCCCGACTCTTATATGCGCCACGTGGCACGCGCGCTTCCCGCTTGTTTAAATTTAAATATTTGTATTTGCATTTAAATATTCGAATATTTAAATATGATAGATGATTATGTTCATGTTGTTTAGATAGTTATGTTTCTATATTTAAATTTGAATATTTATATTTATATTTAAAATTTTGAATATTTAAATATGATAGATGATTATGTTTCTATATTTAAATTTAAATATTTGTATTTACATTTAAAAGTTTGAATATTTAAATATAGACATTCATTATTAAATAATAAATAGTTTATTATGTACTATAATTTTATCAAATACATGTATATAGTGTGTAAAGAAATAGTGGAAATTAAAAATAGAAACTTTGTTTTGAGAGCCACTATTAAAATGGAACGAAGAAAATAGACCTCTTAAAAATAGGGAAAACACTCAAATCTAAATAAAAAATAAGGACATGATTTAAGGGCTACTACTGTCAGAGTTGCTCTAACATTTGCTAACGACTATGGTGCACTGCTAGTCTGCTACCAACATGTACACATGGCCGCATTGGTGATTCGGCAATGTTGCACAGCCCAGACATTCATAAACCACATTATTGATAAGGTTAGATAATACGGGAGTACATGAACAATCTTTACACACGACGAACAGAAGATTATCAGAGCCTTGATTTTGCTGACGGCGACCCCATCACAATCATCACCTTACCGACGGCCTTCCTATCTCTCAGGGCAGCGAAAGCGAGATGGGCCTGTACAAAATTTAACACAATATGGCTTCACTTCAATGAACAAGGCAACAAAACACAATGATTTCTAATATACGTCTGAACCGTAAATCAACACAGTTACTAGAAACATGACAGGATTGCTGATTGCACTATATATACACGTCCGTTCCGATGGGAAAAATACAATATTAAAAAAACATCATATAAATAGAGATGAAGAAAAGTTTTGGTTTGCAGTAAGAAAGAGTGGTGGTGGTGCTAGAGCGATCACCACTGTTTCCAAGTAACTTTAACTTAAATCATCCTAGTTTACAAAATGTTCACATTACATATTAAATATCTCATTTAGAACATGGGAGTTTTAAATAAGTCCTGCATGAACAGAACTGTTTATAATGAAATTTATCTGAAATTCTTGCTTTCTAACAGACCTATGTGTTGCTGTCAGGACAGATTGGGCTATGTAATGTTATGAGTAACACGCAGGGGCGGAGCCACTTGGGCCGGTGAGGGTTCCCGGGAATTCGGGTCCAAAAAAATTTTACCCTTTGTACACCACCCCTTGGACCCAATATGATATATCCTGTGAAGTGGTGCACCTCACTCGTTTTTCTCTAGCTTTTTCACTGGTAACATGATACTATTATATGAACTTGCAACCATTAAAAATGCTCAAATGTTGTTGCTTACCTCCGGGAGCCTGTACGTGTGGGAAATTTGAACTGTTAATAACCCCTTTGAAAGCCATGAGAAGAGTTCATTGAGGGAGTCAATGAGTACAGATGGACGATGAATTAAGTAACTTCCCCAATACAAACCATGAATTGTCCAATTCTGAAACAGCATATTATAATTAATTAGCAATTTCTTGAAACAAAAGTTATGCGCAAAAGCATTCTATCTGCAATCAACAGCCTTAAGACAGAATTTCGTGCTCCAAATGTACACAATTTCCCAATCTTTCTATCTCATATTCTAGCTGCAAATCTGTCCTGTAAATTCAAAGTCTTCTAAACAAGCAATTTTAGATTGATAGCTTATATTATTTTTTCAGATTCTACTGTCATGTTGATGTATCCACTCGGTATGAACATTCTTACTTTATGTGATTCTTAATCCGCAAATTAGTTTCAATGGGATGCTACATGAATTCAAGCTAGTGAACACTTCAGCAAGATCCCTATCAGACTCTCAATTATTGACTAGGATACAATCTTAGGAGAGAAAGGACTTAATCCCATCACTTAAGCAAGGGAAAGCTTGTCCCAAAGATCAAATTGTTCTGGCTATAACAATGTGGTGCACATAAACAAGGCACAAAGCAGTGAACCCAGATCTCTATCAGACTCACATCTGGGTGGGATAGAATCTTAGGACTTAGGATAGAAAGGACTTCAGTTCAACCTCATAAGCAAATAAAAGCTTGCAACGATAAAATTGTTCTGATTCTACAATATAGTGTGCACAGAACAGCAGCCAGTGAGCCCATACACAAACATGTCAAATTCAGTAAATTCCACGGAAACATGATGAAATGAATCTCAAACTGGATATTCCTATGCATTATTTTACCTTAACAAGAGCAATGTTTGCACGAATAACTGGTACATCTCCACTGGCAAATCCAATGACCAGAATATGTGCACCCCAATTGAGAAGTTTCAGACTATCTTGTGTTAACTTTCCCCCAACAGGATCATATAAGACATCAACACCTTTGAGACCTCTGGCCTTTAAAAATGATTTGGCACTTTCTATAATACTTTCCTTGCTGGAGTCAATTACATGATCGGCTCCTATAGATTTGAGATATTGCAATTTCTCGATTCCCCTGAGGTCAAGAAATAGGGATAGTTAGGTAGAAAATACAGATTGGGGACATGCAATAGCAATCATACAAGAATTATCTCATCATGCCAATCACCTAGCAACTGCAATAACAACAGCACCACAAACTTTTCCTATTTGTACAGCAGATACGCCAACACCACCAGCAGCACCAAGAACAAGTACCACCTGAAATTACAACCTTGTTAACAATATCCAACAATGTAGGAAGTACTGGGAGTACATCAGATAATTACAACATTTATATTCATTGAGCCTATTTGCATATATCATAACTATGTTTTACATAATAATATTAAGAAAAGCCTCATTAACAATAAATCTTAATATAAGTATTATTACTCGAAACTTTGATAGCTGATCCATGATGAAAAGAAAGAAGGCTATGGGCATTGTTTCATGTATATGTTACGTCCAAAGACCAAGATAAAGGCAAGATCAGTCTAATCGAAGCAGGGCTTATCCCAATCGCCAGGAAACTCTGACTACACCAAAGGGACGCTGGACGCAATTTATTTGTTTTGTATACGTAATTTATAGCTTTATACCTGTATCAATGTTTTCAATTCAACATATTTTTATAGTAAAGCAAGTAAACAACACCTAAATTAGGTAACCCATGAGAAAGCACAGTTCAATGATTAACTGGCAATGAAAAGTATCTCAAAGAGGGGGTTGAACATAAATTTTTAATTTAATACATCCAAAAATATTTTTTAAAAGAACAATAACATAAACAATGTAGAAATACCCAATAGATATCTTATAAGCAATTTATAGACAAGGGATGAACATGGGGGGGCAACCTGACCAGCCTTTAGTTGAGCTCTGTGTACAAGGGCCAAATGAGATGTACCAAATGCAACAGGTAATGCTCCAGCAGCAACCAGGTCACATCCATCAGGCACCGTGAATCTGATTCACAATAACAAGGGACTGATTTAACAGGAGAAAGTACCACAACAAACAAGCTGCTTTTTTATTTGTAAGTTGACTGATTGTTTGCTAAGTATAAGTAGACTATTCCTGCCTGTTGGATTAGCTTCAGAACGAGCGCCCTGGACCACAGGGACTGTAATTTTGCCAGGAGTAAAGAGGTCATTTCTTGTGCCAGAAAATAGGAAAAGTAAATTAAAAAGTTTAAAAGGGTGAAATGGCATAGAAATCAAACAATCAACGAACTGCGTGCCATTTTTGTGGAGCCCATCTTGAAAATGACATTTTTGCGAAGAGAGTGGAAAATAGACAATTTTCTCTGGTTTAAAATGCTTATACATAAGAAAAAAATCAGGTAACTTATGTGGATAGCCCCATTGATAAAATAATAAATTGACATATATAAGTATTGACACAATATTTGTTTCTGTTATGTGACATTCAGAACAGTGATTATTGTTTCTCTGACCATAACTGTAAATGTTATATTAGTTGATTTTTACATAGTAAGGTAAAAGCGCAGAGGGGAAGCAAGCAAATGATGATATAAATAAAAAGCAGACATACCACTTGTATTGTTGGCTAATGAAATCTAGATAGAAACAAAAGCAAAACAACAATCCAACCCTCATCACAACAATAACAGTACCCTTTAAAAAAAACACAATTTATTTCTCATCCAAGGGGACTAGTGAAATATTCAACAACAGCAAATCCTTTCAATCCCAAGCAAAAGTTGGGGTAATCTATAGCTAAAACCCAACAGGAGCCATACACTTCTATTCAAGGCCAAATCTTTGGGAATATTCCATCTTTTTAAGTCTCTTTTTATTGTCCCCTTCCAAGTCAACTTTGGTCTTCCAATGCCTCTCCTCACACTATTATCACGTCTCAGGATTCATCTATGCACCGGTTCCTCTAGAGTTTTCCGTTAGACATGTCCAAACCATCTCAACCAATGTTAGACAAACTTTTCTTCAATTGCTGCTGTCCCTAGCCTATCACATATATCACTTTTCTAGACTCTATCCATGCTTGTGTGCCCACAAATCCAACGCAACATATGCATTTCTACAACACTTAAATGTTGAACATGTCATCTTTTGTAGGTCTAATCACCATTCTATGAAACTTGTCTTTTAGCTTACGTGGTACCCTCTTGTCACAGAGAATGTCAGATGCTTGTCGCCACTATATCCACCCGGCTTTGATTCTATGGCTAACATCTTCATCAATATCCCCATCTCTTTGAAACATTAATCTCAAATATCGAAAAGTATCCTTCTTGGACACTACTTGACCTTCCAAGCTAACATATCCCTCCTCATGTATAGTAGTGCTAAAGTCGCATCTCATATATTCACTATTCAGTTTTAGTCATGCTAAGTCTAAAACCTTTGGACTCAAGAATATGCCTCTGCAACTCCAGTTCCTATTTACTCTCGTCCAACTTTCATTAACTAGCACTACACGACTACATCGTCAGCGAAAAGCATACACCAAGGGATATCTTCTTTTGTGTACCTTGTGACGTCATACTCCCTCTTTCCCATTATTTCCATCATCTAAGCGTTTTTCAGTTTTCTCACAATCTACATCGTCTAATAGTTGAGTCATTAAAGCAGCACATCGTATTATGTACGAATTGATTTAGAGTCCACATGCATGACTTTGACTTCCGCTTTTGTTTTTTCTTTTACTAGTACTCCGCATAGCCACATGCACATGCAGGTTAAGGGTGCGAAAAAACGAAGCAACAAACACGGCATGCGAAGGGAATTTAAGTTCCACATCTCTCGCCTTGGTCATCGCGTCGAGTTGTTAAACGATGGAGATAATGGGAAGGAGGGAGTACATCACAAGGTAAATAGATAAGGGCTTAAAGTTGACCCTTGATGTAGTCCTGTTTTAATTAGAAAGTCATATGTGCCATCATCACTTGTTTGAAGACTAGTCACGGTATTGTGATACATGTCCTTAATGAGGGAAACATATTTTGTTGGGAGTTTATGTTTGTCCAAAGCCCACCACATGACATTCCTTGATATTTTGTCATAAGCCTTCTCCAAATTAATGAAAACCATGTTTACGTCTTTTCCAAATCACTAGTAAAATATTCAACTGCCAGAAAAAAGGAACATTTTCATTTTCTACCGAAGGCCAACAGTCTCTCCCGTATGAAAGCATATCAATAGATAAATTGTTTTCTTATAATATTGGAAAGAAAAAATAAATACTCATAGATCTTCCAAAGTAACTTTTGTATTTCCTTCCATCTGATACCCCTGGTTACCATAAACTTCATTTGCATGGAAACCAATATCAGCTAGTTTTGCATGCAGAGGTTCTCGGCAAGCATGCATATTGTAAAGAATATCAGGCAGATTTGGCTTGGCATATTATACTAGAGCATTGTCGTAAATTTGACTTTCTTGTTGGTCTTTGAGATCATGCAAAATACACCTAATATAAGTGAGTGGAAGGTTGAGGGGATACTATGGAACCCCAAATCCAATATTGAAATAGTCATTTGCATGGTTATTCCTCATAAAATAAGCAATGTTGAACATATACACAATATCCTGGTAGCTACCAATGTGCTATCGTCCTACTGTAGATTAATTTCAAATCCTTCCACTCAGAAACTCACAGCAGACATAAAGAAAGGTATTTGAGAGGAGATAACATATTCATGCTGATTTTGAACAGCGTTGCCCCTTAATGACAATGGCAGCTACATATACAACAACTCCTGCCAGGAAAATAAACATTGAACAGTTGCAATAAAACAGTGTGTATAGCTTGTGTTGTTGTATCCCACCAATTCACGGATGTACTAACAAATTAACTAAAAATAGGGGACTTGCCATGTCTGTAACTTCCTTCTTGACAGTATAAAGTAAAAGTTAACCATCCCCCAGATTCCACAACTTCACGGTTTGTGTTGTCTGATCCCAATCTCGCATCTTTCTGTCGATGCGTACAAAAATACAGGTTTTCGATCGAAGCACTCGGATACAGCTACTTGGAGTAAGCATTCTATAGAAATCACCCCCCGAGAGAACGAAAACGAAAGAGAACTCACAGCTGCTTCTCGTCGGCGACGATGAACTCAGCGAAGGAGCCGACGGCGGCGAGGGCGCAGACGCGGTCGCCGGGGCGGAACCTCCTTACGCCGGAGCCGACGGCGTCGACGACGCCAGAATAGTCGGAGCCGGGCACGAACGGCAGCGCTGGGCGCTCCTGGTACTTGCCCTGCACCTGCAGGAACGTGGCGAAGTTGAGGCTGGTGGCCGCCACGCGCACACGCACGGCCGTCGGCGACCCGAGCTCCGGCACCGGGTGGTCGCCGGAGACCGCCGAGAACGGGGAGGCCTCGCCGCCGGGGCCCAGCGTGGGGTCGCCGAGCCGCCGCACCACGAGCGCCTCCATCTCTGGCCGGGCAGGGGATCCGGATTTGGAAGAAGTGAAAGCGCGACACGCAAGTCGAGATGACAATGTGGTCACTCACTGCTCACACACTCAAATCTCAATGGGAGCCGCCACGGGCCCACGGAGCAGGGACCAGGGTCATATTGTTGCTTGTATCTCTAGTTTTTTTTTTAAGGAGAAGCAACTTTAGATCTTTTACAGTGAAAATTAACCTTTAAACAACATAATTTTAGAGTAAAACGTTTACATTTTATTTATAATAGTTCTAAAGATAAAGCTGGAAAAACTGAAAAAAATAACCTAATATAGTTTTAAAATTTTAAATTTTACTACTCCATCTATCTCAAAATTTAACAAGTTTTAGTTTTGTGTACATGTACTAAGATGACGAGCAAGAAGAACATACTACTCTTTTCACGGTGGATGAGTTCGTGGTAGAGAGTGGTTAAAATAGAGTAACGAGTAATAATTCTAAAGGTTGTGTGAGTATTTTTAAGTCCAACGGAAAGAAGTGTAGCCGAGTTGAATATTCATACTATTTTTTAAAAAAAAGTTAGGATTTTTTTGGAACACATGATTTAAGAAAATATAGGAATAGAAAAACGTAAGATTGAAATACTCTATACACGTAAATACTACGGGAATTTAAAATATGGGATTTTTGAAAAATTGTGTGTTTGGATGATCATAGGAAATAATCATAGGATTTTGTAGTGAGAGAAGAGAGACAAAGATAGAAAATACGTTGACTTCTCAAAGAAAAAATAAAATGAGATTTGAACCCGCGTTCTAATTTCCTATGAAATGGGTTAGAGGAAAGCAAATCATAGGAATTTTTGAAATTTCAATCATATGTTCTAAACAACTTAGATAGGAAAAATTCCAAAGGATTTGAATACTTTAAAAATCCTACAAAATTCCTTCGATCCAAAGGAGTCTTTAGTGGTGGTGAATCTGTCACTATCACCATTCATTCTCACAACAAATTAAAAATCTAGCTCCAGCTTCACTCATCTCTATTTACATGGTGTTTTTTTAATGTTATAATTCTTTCGTTGTAACATATGGACACTCGGCTAGCAAAGGGGAAAATAAACTAGTCACTAGTGCTTGATGGAAAAAATTGAGAAGGGGTAAAACGTAGTATCAAAGAAATTGCATATATTAGATGACAAAGATGTACCGTGTTCTATTTTATGTCATCGAGATACTTATGCGGGCATTTGGTAGGCTGAATTTGACTGACCAAACTCGTATCAGTGAGCCTGGTTCAACTCAAATAGGTTTGATGTTTGTAATATGTGTTTGTTTGGTTGTCTGCACCTGTTTAACTTGGTTAAAGTGAGATGGTGTTTGGTTGCTCGCATGTAAATACATTGCATGAGATAAAAATTAATTAAAAATCAACATAATATAAGTGTAACTATTTTGTTTTAATTATCAATCCATCTTATAATATTTAATATTATTTAAAATACATTATTGATTTAATATGTGCTATTCATGTTCTAATAATATCATGTACTCGCACATTTCCACATTTGGCAACCTGGCTGAGCAGCGAAGGATTCCCATCGCGTTTCTCCCCAGCCTAGCTAGATAAAGCATCTTGCATACATGCAACATGGCTAAGACATGTTTGGTAACACAGTTTTTAGAAACTAAAATATTTCAAAAATTATATTATATTATGTTCATGACAATACCATAGTTTATAATATCACAGTTTTGGAAAAAGTGTTTCGTACCAAAGTTTTCAATAGTGTAGATTGTATATAATATTTATAATACTACAGTTTACTTACATAGATTTCAGATGGAGTTGCCAAACACCTTTATATATATAATACTGTAGTACTGCT
Source organism: Zizania palustris (assembly GCA_019279435.1). Lineage (NCBI taxonomy): Eukaryota > Viridiplantae > Streptophyta > Magnoliopsida > Poales > Poaceae > Zizania > Zizania palustris. The sequence continues at coordinate 45,958,074 of JAAALK010000082.1, read as the reverse complement.
CAATACTACAATATTGCTTCCAAAACTATAAAAAACTTTGTTTCCAAACCGGGCCTAAACCTGTATCAGCGCATGCAGGCCAAGACTGAAACAGGGAACCAAACGTGCCCTATATTATTCCATTCAAAAGACCAGGTTTCGGCCTTTCGCAGGCTTTGGAAATAATTCAAAAGATTCAAGTAATCTTAAAAACATGAATCTTTAGAGTAATCTCAATTTTTTTGCACCGTCGAAAATAGAAAAACAGTAGCCTGAATTGATTTTTATAGCAGAAACTAGCACAACAATCACAAAAATATATATAAGCAATTTTCCGATAACCTATATAGAAAATTGAATATATTTTACACGCACCGAAGGAAAAAGAAAGCAAGCAAGCGTTTATGATATGATATGATATATCAGCTCGATCAGTTTGTAATAAAACTAAATAAATAATGTATTCCAAATTGTTCACAAAAACAGAATATCCCATGTGAACCATATGGTACTGATTTTTTTGGTGAACGAGATGATTCCGAACCATCTCATTCCATTCCTCATCGTACACCAAACAAAACACTACCTCAGAATTCCTTTGGTTTGGTTTTTGGAGCTGTTTTTATTTCGTGAAAACTAAAAACTAAATAAATAATGTATTCCAAATCAACAACTTTTAGTAAAATCAGCTTTTAATGTAGTAAAATTGTGGAAGCTTCCCAACCTGCTTTCTGGCTCCTGGCTTCCGCTTTTTGAATTTTTGATAATGCTAATATTCACATATTGGTATGTTAAATTTTATGCACACATACAAAATTCCATAAATTGATATTTCAAATTTCATACAACTATACAAAATTTCATAAATTGATATTTCAAATTTCATACAACCATACATACTTTCGTAAATTGACATTTCAAATTTCATACAATCATACAAAATTTCATAAATTGTCTTTTTACATAGTTCACACTCAAAGTAGCTTTTCTACCATCGTTTCGGCCAAACGGTTTTTAAATTTCTCACAGCTGACATTCCACGATAACTTTTTCACAACCTACAGCCCATGACTCACGTCAGCTTTTTTTCTATGGTCACACCTTAATCGAACCCACCCTTGAAGAATGGCCGTACCTCTGACCTTGCATTATTAATTGCATACCATTTGACAGTTGCTGCTAAACTTCCCAAATCGCAAGTCCCTTTCTTTAGATTTCTTCCTTCTAAGACGCGGTTGAACCGTGTGCCCACCGCGTTGCGTAATTTTTTAAACTGCAGCAGCGTTGCGACGTCGATCGAATGACATAGGTATCACTTCATATATATATATATATATATATATACAAATGCTATTCTACACTACGGGTGTAGAATGCTATTCTACACCGACGTGAAAACAGAAACACTATTCTACACTATGTGTGTAGAATGCTATTTTACACCGATCATCTCAATCGTGCCCACCTCCCACCCAATCCCAACCCCTCCATTTCACGTCGGTGTAGAATAGCATTTTACACCCGTGATGTAGAATAGCATTTGTATATATATATATATATATATCATCATCAAAGGTAGACCGACGATAACGACGTACGACTTATGACATTTAGCTTTGTTTGATTCAACTTCATGGAGCCGATCGACGGCATTCAACGACGATAACGCGGTTTTTTTAAGTCGGAAATTCTTAATAATTAATCGATACGAGTTTAACCACTAGTTTGAGTACGTAAGCTAACGAAACTTTAGAGAAAATTGTATTTTTTTTGTTTATGTATTCTAGTTTATTTTTAGATTGTACAACAATTATTACAATCCATTGTCTTTTTAATTTTATATTTTAAAATTAGTTATATTTGTAAATTGAAGCAAACAAACCTCTAGCTTCTTGCACGTGTTCATATTAAGGGTGTGTTTCGTAAGCCTCCATTTTCAGTTTCTTTAACCTGTGGAGATGAAGCCGAACCAAACACTTTTGCTATGCTCTAGACTCGAACCAAAGCGTTTCAAAAAATGCACTAGTGTGGTGAGCGGGATTTAGACAGCTTCAGCTGCTCCACTCCAAAAAAATCTAAAAAATTACTTGCAACTGCCACTAAACCACTCCACTCACATCTTCCTCAAAACTGAAACCAATTTATAGAATAACTTAGCTCAACCAAATAATTTTATCTTCTCCAGATCACATATGAATCCAAAGCTTCAATCTAGATTTCACAAGTTCCTCTTTCTTCTTATCGTTGTTTTCCTCTCCGTGAAAGACGAGGACTACTCCGAGCGAGAATTGCTATGTTAATTTGCATAAGTCTTAACGGTAAAGTCGTTGTACAGATAAAAGTTCTATGCGTGTGAATATATAAAAATTGGGATTGGATATTCCAAGCGCCCGATTTTCCTTATCTACCACCTACTTTTTACTATTGAATTAAAACCAAACAACTCCTTTGTGGTAAAAGCAAGAAAGTTGCATATTAAAAATTAAAATTTACACGTTAGTTTTGGATGTTATTTCTTACTAACAAAAATAAAATCTAGATAAGAATAAAAGTTACACCATGTTTGAAAGCTGTACGTTTTTAGATATGTAATACAGAGTTTAGGCTATTTGTTGCACGAGTTAAATAAAGGCAACTGAAAGATAAGAAAAAAATAATTTCAATTACTGAACTTTACTTGTTTCTTACAAATGTTAATAATATCATGAAAGATTTTTATCTGCCTTTGTCAGAAACGGCATATAACCATTTTTTTGGTCATGCAACATCTTTGCTGGAATACACGTACATATTATTTACTGATAACACAGATGCCTAGAGTTGTATATAGGGCCGTTTTTTTAGATGTGGCAGCTCAAGATTCTTACTGGTTAAGTTGATCTGAATAGCTAGATAGTTTAAGTATCTAACCGATGAAAATATGAAGAAATTGATATTTTCAGTTTTTGGATTCTAGTTCATTTCTAGCTTTTATAGCTACCATCGGAATTTAGATTCTAAACCATTTACTTTAGCTTCAGGTTCTAGAAGTAATTATAGCTACCAAAGTCGAAACAAATAGACTCATAGTTAGAATTCACTGTGTGTTTTCTTCCATAAAGCGTACAATGCAACATCTTGATTGGTTCTCCTTAAGGGCATATTCGATTAGATGAGGGGGTTGAAGGGGGTTGGAAGGGATATATTGTAGTGTAAATCCCCTCCAATTCCTCCTACTCCCCTTCCCCAAGAGGATTAACCGAACATGTACTGAGTGTGATGGCTTCTTAAAATGGATATGAAAAAATTCCTGCCAAAATAAACACACGGTACTGTATGTTCCGCTGGCTTTTATTACAAGGGAAACTAAACAGCAGAGGTGCAATTTGGCAAAAATATATGGTTCTACAAGATTACTCATGCCCCATTTATGCAAATCAGAACGATGAAATTACTCTCTCTCTCTCTCTCTCTCTCTTTTTCAATATACCATTGCATCCATCGTTCTAGTCCAAGTCTGAATTTCCAGAAGGAATTTGTGAAGAAAAACTACTTCCCTACAATCTACATGATACAAATATTGATATATAGCCGCGGAATATTTTTGGAGGCGGCCACTGTTTTGACTTTTGCGCGCCGTACAGCCTCGATCTAGATCGTCGCGTTGACCTTGTGTGGATGCAGCATCATACGTGGCGATGCACTCCTGTACACATATCCAAATTAAATGACCACGTCGTTGGTCGCGTCATTCCATTAATCAATTGGCTTAAATTTCCCTGTAAATACAACACGCGAGCTAGCTGCACAGCATGCAATTGCATGCTCTTGTTGCCATTAGGTGAGCCAATTGCCAACAAATCAAGCAACCACTACTTGAGATTAAGCTAGCCTTTAGGAGATCGCACACAGGTAGTAGCTAGGTACGTAGCTAGGTTCTTCGTTGGACTACCCACTACCCAGCATGCTGCGCGCTCCGCCGCCGACGTCCATGCTCACGGCAGCCGGCGGCGGCGGCGCGACGTCGGCTCGGCCGCCGTCGTCGTCGGTGCAGCAGCGGCAGCGGCAGGGCAACCGGAGGGCCGAGACGCTGCGGCTGCGGCGTGTGTTCGAGATGTTCGACCGCGACGGCGACGGCGTGATCACGCCGGCCGAGCTGTCGGGCGCGCTGGTCCGGCTCGGCGGCGCGCGGCAGGAGGAGGAGGCGCCGCCTGGGCCGGCCGCGCTCGACGCGGTCGTCGCGGCGTACATTGCGCCGGGGATGGCGGGCCTACGGTTCGTCGACTTCGAGGCGCTCCACGCCGAGCTCGCCGGCGACAGGGATCATCAGCTTGGGGATGACGCCGCGGTGGTGGAGGACGACGACGACGACGTGGACATGAGGGAGGCGTTCGGGGTGTTCGACGAGAACGGAGACGGGTACATCTCCGCAACGGAGCTGCAGTCCGTTCTGTCGCGAATGGGGCTGCCGGAGGCGGCCTGCATGGCGCGGGTGCGCGACATGATCGCCGCCGCTGACCGGGACAGCGATGGCCTCGTCAACTACGAGGAATTCAAGGCCATGATGGCCGGTGGTACGGATGCCTAGTTATGTATTGTATTTCTCGTTTCAAATACTCAAATACGCCGTGGAAACTGTCAACTGTGGTGTACAGTATATATATATATACACACACCTATAAATATTTAGCAAGTTTGATTAGTTGTTATTTTTCATATTTTAATTTCTCTTTTAACCTGTGTAATTTTTTTAATTTCAAGCTTGAACTCGATCATGACACCGCATTAGCCCTTCAGATGCTGCAATTCCCTCCTTAATTACCTTCCAATTTATCATCAAATAGGCCAGCGACAATTATGGCATGTTTTCGTACGGCTCAAGATTAAATTTGTATGGTATAATAAAATAGTTTAAATTTAAAATTTATTTTTTTACAAAATAAGAACTAAACTGTTCAAATAAATGTCCTTAGCCCTTCTTTGGAATTGATGTTTTTAAATGAACTTTAGAGGATTTAGTGCAATTGCTATAAAAATCCCGTAAAATGCACGTGTTCCAAAAGAAGACATTAATCTATTAGCAACTCTAAATCTAAAATAAATAAATCTAGCGTTACACCAAATTACACTCGACGAAAGATTCACCGTTTATCGACAGACAAGAGTTAGTGTTTTTATCATGGCTCCGTATCCTGTGCACAAAACCTCCCCATATACAAATGCACAAGCCTCATCGGAATCCCATTTTTGCGAATTAACATGGAGAAGCGGAGATACACCGCGGAACCTCTTTGCTGATTGCAATCCGTGCCGTCCAAACACTAACGATCGGGGCGTCAGATAACGTCTCCGCGTTTGCCTCCTGGCCGCGCGCGCGTCCATCTGCCCGTCTATCCCCCCCTTCCGTTTCGGTTTCCTCCCGAGCAGAAACGCCACCCAACGCACGAAGAACAGTTACAATCCATGCATCCAGAGAGAGAGAGAGATTGAGATTGAGCTGAAAAGGAGTCCCAGATCGAATAAACGCAAACTGCAGCCAGGCAAGAACAGATTGAAGAGCTGAGGGAGGGAGAGAGAAGTAGTAAGTAAATAAACCGTCGTCGATCTCATTGTAAGCGTCCTCGCTCGATCTCGCTCTTGGAATCTCCTGATCGATAGAGCAGTACGCATTTTTATGCACATGTATTATTAGATCCAAACAGATCGTGTTGTTTTAATGCTGTTGGTTTTCTCTGAACAAATGCACGCATGCATGCATGTAGAGCTAAGAGCATGAATTCCACCTGGTGTTCTTCAGTTCTTGGCAGGTGCGTACGTGGTAGTATATGCATTAGCTAACCTTTTTTTTGTGTGTCTCTATCTGCCGTTGCGTGAATTTCAGGGAGGGGAGGGGAGGGGATGGTATCCGAAAGCGAGGAGCACGGCTCGCTCCTGGAGAAGATCAACCAGAAGATCCATGAGTACAAGGGCTCGTCGTCGTCGTCGGACTCCGACGACGACACGAAGCCTCACAAGTCCAAGCAGTCCAAGAAGAAGAAGAAGAAGCTGTTCGGCCGGCAGCACCCGCTGCACCACGTCCTCGGAGGAGGCAAAGGTGCACTTTTTGAGATGACCTAATCGATCGGTCCTGAAAATGTCCGAACTTGCTGCAGTTCATAGCCTCGTTTCATGGTTGTTTATCTCTCTCTCTCTCTCTCGATTCAGCTGCCGACATTGTGCTGTGGAGGGATAAGCACAAGTCCGGGAGCATTCTGGCTGGTGTGACCGTCGTGTGGTTGCTGTTCGAGGGCATTGGCTACCACCTCCTGACCTTGTGCTGCCACTCGCTCATCGTCTTCCTCACCGTCTGCTTCGTCTGGTCCAACGCCGCATCGTTCATCAACAGGTCCCACAGAATCATATGTAATCGCATCAATTCAGTTCTTTTTCTTCTTTTCTCAAGAGCTGGAAATGATCCTATTATTACACATAAAATGTGTTTATGATTTGATACATCGATACAGTAATTATAATTATGTTTTAGGGGCAATGTAACATGTTAGAATTTTCAGGTCTCCACCGAAGTTCCCAGATGTGATTCTATCAGAAGCCCAATGCCTGAAGATTGCTCATCTTCTGAGGAAAGAAATCAATGAGGCTTTCTTCACACTGCGCAACGTTGCTTCAGGGAAAGACCTGAAAACATATCTGCTGGTAAAATGCTCTGATGTGTTTTCCTTAAATTTTCTGGTAACGCTCAAGTACTGTGATGCAAAATGTGATAGTAGACTAATTTTTTTCTTTTTGCAGTCAATTGGTGGCCTCTGGTTCATCTCAATAATTGGGAGCTGCTTCAGCTTCTTGACTCTGTCCTACACTAGTGAGTCCCCTGTTCACTTCCTCTTTTGGCTTGCACTTCAGAGTTCAGATGTTTCTCTTCTGAAACAAAAACATGAGATGTGTTCCTTAATATACTCATTTTTCAATGACACTTTCAAAATTACAACAATATTAAAAGGATTCCTATGTGCAGAGCAATATTGTGTGATTAACTATGTACTTCAATTTCTGTAATTGTTACAACAGTATCTTCCAACATTGAAGTTTGTAATTGAAAAACACATGAAAGAAAACTCTAGTGTAGTGCTGGCTGCTGAGTTTTCTCTCAGTGCAGACCATTCAAGTGGTGATTTTTATCAAACAACACATACTGCATCATGGAAGAAAGGATATTTGGATTAGTTAAAGGCTGGGTGCTTTATTTACAATCAAAATGTTAGAAATCTGGACACTGAATCTGGGTGCATGTCTCTGCAGTTTTCCTAATGGCATACACACTGCCCATGCTGTATGAAAAATACGAAGATGAAGTCGATGATGCGGGCGAGAAGGCCCTGGTCGAGATCAAGAAGCAGTATGCAGTGCTGGATCACAAGCTTCTCTCCAAGATCCCCGTGTTATCTGACAAGAAGCAGCATTAAAAGTTGAGATGAGATGAGATGAGACGATAGATATGGTTTTGATTCTCAAGCATCGCCAGTACAGAAATTTCAGTGCATATTTTGAGCTTCTGTTTGGTCACGAGCTACACATGCATGTCAGATCATTCTCTATAATTAATTTATATATGGATGTATTATTTACTGTATTATGATCCTGATTACTGAATACCCACTAATTGGCAGCTTAATTCATTGGGTCCTTTGGATTGCTAACTCTAACTGACTGTTGCATGCATGTTCTGTGATCAGTTCATGCTGCAGTTGTGAGTTGCTTGCTCATGTTTTGACTGTTGATTAATTTGGAGGTACATGAACTAATTTAGGCGCATTTTTTATGATTTTTTGATGTTATTGGCAGTAATTATGTACCTTGAAATTTGGATTCTTTCGAATAGGAGTAGACAATGAATGTGTACTGAAGATGGAAAAGAAAAACTAGAACTTGGTCCTGATGCGGCACGACGAGCTCTGAATGCCCGCCCGGCGCGCACTGAGCGCGACATCGCACACCGTGAGCACCACCACATGGCGCTTGAGGAAGCCGAGGACGGTGACCGTCCCCGGCACGGTCGTCCGCACGGTGAGCGGCACGTCCCCGGCGCCGACGACAACGTCGTCGTAGAGCTGCGCCGCGTGCCCGGCGAGGCGGTCGGCTAGCACGGTGAGCTGGACGACCAGCGACTCCGAGCCGCGCGCGGCGACGCGCCCGGGCGGCACGTCGGCGTCCGCGGCGAGCGCGCCGCGGTAGTAGACCTCGGCGCGTCCGGCGGCGTGCACGAACGCGGCGACGGGGCTGGGGTTGTGGATCTCGAGCACGGCCTCGAGCGTGGCGTTGAGGGAGCCTCCGGGGGAGACGGACAACGAGGTGAGGCGGAGCTCGGAGACCGTGGCGTCGGCGCCCGGCCGCGGGGGCAGCGCCGCGGCGGCCATCACGGCGGCGGCGACGAGGAGGAGCGCTGCGATGGAGACCACCACGCAGGCGCTGAGCCGGCGACGGGGACACGGCGCCGTGGTGCTTGAAGAGCGGGCCGGAGGAGGAGGCGGCGGCGGTGACCATGGCGCGCGGTTGCATGGTTGGCTTCATGCAAGGTGGTGGTGAGCTGCGGAGGGAGATCAACTTTCTTTCGCTCTTCCAGACCTCCAATGTTTTGACGCGCGCATGCTGTCCCACACAATCTGAGCTCTAAAAATAAGGCCAAAATAATACTAGATCCGTTTTTTTAAATAAAATCACTTTTATAAAAAATTGTGTAAATGTAAAAAATAAGTTATAATCAAAATACCTTCATTAATAAAACAAATTATAAAAAAAATAAATAATACTCAAAAATGATTTTTAAATAAAACGAATGATATGATAAAAGTTAACATCGTCGTTTAAAAATAAAAAATCAAAGGTAGTAACAGTATATAATATAAACCATAAAAGAAATATTCCCTCCAACGCACCTATATCCATCAGAAAACATAAAAATATTAAATCTTATAGGAAAACCCCGCCGGAGAAAATAAACCTTCTTAGAAAAAAGAGTGGTGGGCCCATGTCGGTCGATAAGGCCCGATGCGGGAGGTGGGCCCGAGTCACGTGCATGCTACGGACTAACGCTATTCACGGTGGTAGATTTAATACCCTAGAGAGTTTTATTTCACTATTTTTTAGGCTAACCAATTTAATTAAATACTTTGCAACTGAATTAGATACCCTCTCTCCGATGAAACGATTTGGCTCACAGTGGGCGTTTCATTTCATTTCATTCGTCTTAGAAACAAGTTAGCACCATGTCATGGAGATGATACTGTTTCATTCTCTTTCATCACTAATTTAACGTCTAGCAAAAAATTTAATGTGTCATGGTAATTAATACTATAAACCTCCTATAAAACCCACTGTGAATAGCCTAATTAAGGGAATATATCGTTACTATCTGTACGTTTAATCCAAATAAAATATAACATTTCAAACTATGTGTAAATAACAATGAAAAGACTCGAGTGTTGATAGATTTATTATTACTATTTTTTAAAAAATAGTATAGATATCGTGGGATGGTACATCATGCATAGTAAAAGTTACGTTTTGTCAACTTAAAAGAAGTTGAAACGGTTTTTTAGACTCACAGTACAGTAAGAACCGAAGAAGAATCAAGCTCTTAAAGTCACATTGTAATTAATAAAGCGGTTGGAGAGGAAAAATCCGTCGGCCAGCTATATATCAACGGAAGGGATTTTACCGACGGAAGTTTATTTCTTTTGTCGAGAAAGATCTAATTTTCGTCGGCTTTGACCATCGAAAGTTTGCTGGATTCTTATAATAATATTGTATATTTGTACAACACACGGTGTACACAGGATTTTTTTAAAAAATAATATTTTTTAAAAAAATTTAAATCTGTATGCCCGTTTTAAAAAATTGCAGAAGTAGCATGCGGTAGAGCTGACGTGACAGAATCTGATAGAGAGGCGTCTGGACCTGACGTGGCATCCAGTCGGCACTTGAAGTGCCGACCGCATGCTACTTTTGTAAATTTTTCAAACGGACATGCCACTATGAATTCTATTTAAAATATTATTTAAAAAAATCGTGTACACTGTATAGTGGGCATGCCACTATGAATTTCCCCTGTCTAATCAGATTTTACTAAATCGATCTACTTTAAAGCCTAATTATATACTATCTAATCTAACCATTTGAATTCTTTACCCTTGTTCTTTTCTTTTTACACGAGGATCCTCGTTAGGTACTCATTCATGTATGCAATATAATGGAGATGAAATAATTCTCAAATTTTCTCTCACGAACTAGAACAGAGAAAAGAGACGACAAATTTTCTCTAAAAACAATTACTTATATCCCAAATTTTCTGGTCGTGATTAGGCGCTAACAAATAATCATTATACCATCTAATCTAACTATTTGAAGGTACTTGGGATCCTAAGAGCATCTCTAAAAGAATTTCTAAATTTTAATCCCTAAATCACATATAGGAATCATCCTAAACTTTATCTCTTCTTAAAAATTAATCAAGTTACAATAGTTTTCCTATAATCTCAATCCCTATTTTTTAAATCTTATAAATATGGTCTATAATATGTAATAATTTTGTATAAAACTATAATGTATTCAAATATGTATATCATCCAACTTATAACAACACATACGGGGAAATAATGCACATGCAAGAAAAAATTGTACAAATGAAAATATGGATTTGCTAAACTAATCATATATTTGAGAGAGATGAATGATGATTTAGGGAATGAATTAGGAAACAGACTCATTTAGGGGAACTCCTGGAGCTTCATTTTTCACAAAGATAGCTAAATTCAAATTTAAGTAGCCATATGGGTAATTTCTTAGAGATGCTCTAATCGTCCCGCTATGAACTGGGGCTTTATGATTCGTGGCGGTGTATGATAAAGCTTCGTAACTATCGCATCGGATATCCCAATGCTAATATTAAGGACTAAATGTAAATTAATTACAGAACTCTTAGGCTAATTCACAAGATAAATCTATTAAACCTAATTAGTTTATGATTAGATAATATCTACAGTAAAAATGTGCTAATGATGGACTAAGTTTAATAGTTTTATCTGTCTGAATATCCAATATGATAGATGCTAAACTTTAGGCTAAAACATACATAGACGCGTGGAGGGGGGTACGTGCGAGAAATATGCCACCCACGTGTTTTGAAAACCTAGCTGGCTACGCACGATTCGGTCATGTGGAGGCCCGAAAAGGACATCGCGTTCAAAGTCCAAACAATGGGAACGTAACATGCATACTGCTATGCCGTACTGACCATGGATTAACAAAGTCAAATTAAGCACGCCTAGAAGGAATATAGAGATGTGCTTAGAGAACAATAAACAAGCAATTAAGCTAAGTGGTGAAAGAATGACACACGAATCATTCTCATTTCTCAGCCGCTGGATGTAGACTGTATCTCTATCTATGAAGGCATTTGGTTGGGTTTATTTTACGTGTTATCTATTTATGGTGTAAACTAATTACGTTATATTTTGTTTGGTTTGAATGTGCTGGTATTAGATACCACGTAATTAGATTACAACCTAGTAATCAACCCATTACACTCTAACTAGTATGGTATCAGATTACGTTACCAGAATATACATTATACTTATCAACCAAACACTATAATGTAAACTGAATACATTACATTTGTTAACCAAACAAATCTAGTAATCGGATACATTGCTATCACTTGACACTGTAATTAATTCCATTACCATTTACGTTACCTTGAGCAAACCAAACATCACCTAAATATATATCGATATGTACTACCTTAATTTAGAGACCTTGTATTCTCACATATATAATAAGGTTTTCTTGAAATAAAATAAACGAAAGCTTGTGTAAGTTTCAATGGCAATTATAAGTAGGAGTCATGAAATTTATATCAGTACGTCCCAGAAATAACGTGAGATAAATCATTTGTCAAGCTAGCTAGGCGGACAAGTTTATTTAATTTGTCGGTGCAGCTAGCTGACTAGCTAGTTGGCCACTGAATCTGCTTTGGAACCAGCGGTTGCGTTGCTCGTTAGGTCTGTATTACGCATGCAAAGCCATGCAATAATAACAATCTAAAACTAATATCACTGCCCATTTTTTTCACCGATACAATCAAAGGCCATCATCCGGTGATAACGCCAGGAAAAATATATAGCTATCTATGACGACGACTATGAGAAGAAGAATCATCGATCTCGTGTTTTTTAGCTAGCTAGCTAGTTAATGAATTTACATCGGCATCACCAATCAATTCCAACTACAAATTCTAGCTTTTTCGCTTGTTGTGTAAAGGGACAGAGCGAGGAAATCGCTAGGGAAACCGGCTTTTTCAACTTGACGAATCGCGAGTACGTTTTGACCGGAGAGATTAAGATTTATAAATCAAGACGATCGAGACGAACTCGTACGATGTAATGTAACGTTGCCTTTGCCACGTTGGAAGTATTTGTATCGAGTTCCCGCTGGCCGCTGCGGTTTGACCGCTACGAGGGGATAACGTACGCACGGTACGTATAAGAGATTTTTTTAAAAAATAATAATATTTTTTTTAAAAAAATCAAATTTGTATATCACTTTCAAAAACATTCAAAAATAGATAGCAGTCGGCCGACCAAGTGCCGATTGCCGCCACGTGGCCTCTAGTCAACACTCCGGCCACGTCAATGCCAGGCGGCCGACCAAGTGCCGACCGAGGATCGATCACGCTGGCGTGGCAACAGCTCAATCCCCGCACCAACAGCTCTTTCGGCCGACTCTCCTGTATAAAGGGGGCTAAACGCCCCCTTGTCAGCACACCTGCTGCAATTCCAGCAGATCTGAAATCCTTGAGCTGCCCATTCCTTCTAGGTAAATCTCTCCTCCCAATTTTTTCATACCATAGTTATTAAGTTAAAATTAATTTAGTTATAAATAAGAAGTAATATAATAGTAACGTGATAGTATATTAAGTGTAGTTTAGAGTAATGTTGCTGATCTTAATAGAGTTTTAAAGTAGATAAGTGGCTCAGCCCTCGGACTAATTAAGTCTGTCTTAACCGCCTGTTTTGATAATAATAATCAAATAAAAATACAGTATCGTGGTCAATTTTTTCAGTAACATACATTTGCTGCAGTCTGAGTTAGTCTGTGCCGTCTGATATCCATCTAACGGTAGCAGTAGCGACTGCATAAGTTGCAGTCACTCTATCACTGCAGCGGAGCCTGCTTCCCCGCGTTAATCTCAGCAGGTAAGGTTATATATATATATTTGAATTTTTTGTTTATAATTTCTCGATACTATTTATTTACATTTTGACATCATTTTGGATTGGTATACCTACCCAAATTCATTAAAACAGATAATATATAAAGTATCTCCTCTCGTTTCTAAAAAACATCGTTAACTTTTATCACAACATTCAATCATTCGTCTTATTCAATTTTTTTTTGCAAATATGAAATCAAGTTACAGTGAAGTATCTTCGGTAATAAAGTAAATTATAATAAAATAAGTGATATTTTAAAAGGACTTTGAACCAGACAAATAATCAAACGTTGCGATAAAAACTAACAACATCAATACATCAATAATTGTAGAACTAGAACAATTTGAAAAGATCAATTAAAGGTACGCTACATCGTGTTTAACGTGGGATCAATCTTGTGGCGGTGGGGATTTATTGAAGAACTGCTTGACACAGCAGTAACCAAGAATCGAACTCTAACATTTGTAACAATTGAGACAGCAAAGAACGTTGGATACGAAAGACGACGAATCATATTTAATATCGTTTTGATATATGTAATCATATCTAAAATGATTAATATTTGTACAAAGTACTAAATAAGTCTGACGGCTGTGTTCCATAAAATCGTCGGTCGACGGTTTACGGTCTTCGTCATCGATTCAAGGAAATAATAAAACTGTTTTTCTTTATAAGTTTAAAATAATTTTGTGACGAGATTGTATATAAAAAAGTCTCATAGGATGAAGACTGGAAGCATACAATGTGGGTGTTTGTTTCAACTTGAAATTATAACAATACGCTTCATTGGATAGGTATAATCTATACTTCAGATTATAATAATATAATAAACATGCATAATAAACTGATCTATTTATTTAAGCTTAATAAATAAGATGTATTATTATAATCCTAAAATGAAAACGAACAGACTTATAGACGATCAATCTCATAGGAATGTAATGGAAAAAATCGGACCGGTGATTTAACTGGTTAGGTTGTCTGTTCACTAGTCTGACCATCGGTTTTTTGTTTATTAATATTAATGTCATAGTCCACAAATAACATAATAATTATAATATTAAAATATTTAAAACAAAATTTATTTAAAAATTTTCTAGATTGTGCATTATCACTTTGCAAATCCCGTAATTTTTCTTTTTGACAATGTTATTATCATTTTCTTATTATATAAATAATTATTTTTTGTTCATTATTACATGCTAAATAATAAGCTAGAATGGTTATCAAAGATAAATAAAATTTTTGGACATTTAATCCTCTCAAAAATATTTTTTGTGCTAACAGTAAATTTCTTTAGAACAACGTCGGTTCAATATAAACCGACCGGATTTTATCGGTTTTTTCCGATTCAATTGCTTAAATGATTTTTTAACAAAACCGAATCGGTGAACTACCTGTCCCGAATTTTTCTAGTTTAACTGTCGGTTGGGTCCGATTTTTCCCCTATGCAGCCATATGAGTAGTAGGGCATTCGATGCAAATGGCTAGGTGAGCTCGCAATAACAACGAGTCAATGGTCGTAAGACTAACACATATTTAACATATTGGATAAAATAATTCTTTCTATCCCTGTAAAAAGGTTTATCTTTTTCTATCTATTAGAATATAAAACAAAACTGAAATCAAACTAAGGTGCTAAATCTAAAGTGCTGTTTGAGAATACAGTTTTTTATAGTTTTGGAAGTAATACTGTATTATTGAGCAATACTACAATATTATATACCTTGAAAGGTGTTTGACAACCTCATCTGAAATCTCTGTAAAATAAATTGTAATATTATAAATACTGTACTCAATCTACAATATTAAAAACTTTGATACAAAACACTTTTTTCCAAAACTGTAGTATTATAAACTGTGGTATTGTCATGGACATAGTATAATGTATTTTTTAAAATACTGTAGTTTTCCAAAAACTGTGTTCCCAAACAGGGCCTAAACGTCGTGTTTAGGTTATTCATAGTGGTGGGTTTCATAACACTGTTTCCTAGAATGCCACATCAGCTTTACAACTTAATGAAATATCTCTAGAGAGTTTCATTTCACTATTTTTCTAGGCTAATCAGTGTAATTAAATGCAACTAGCTCTCATGAAATATAATCTCTCTGATGAAACGATTTAGCTCTCAATGAATGTTTCATTTCATTTCATCTGTCTTAGAAATAAGTTAGCACCATATCAATGTGATGATAATTGATACCATAAAACACCTATAAAACTTCTATTGAATAGCCTTTATAAACATGACTTAGCTAAATGCGTCCGTTCTATGGGCGCAATAAATTAAAGCGCCAACACCACGAACCACCTCGTCCACCTTCCTTCGCTTCCGCCACGCCTTTCTGCTGCTCTCTTATCCCCCGGTTCCAGAGCCACACGCCGCGTAAAACCCCAACCTGCCGGGGCGGCGCGTTCATGGCGGCCGCCGCCGGCACCGACCTGGAGCGGCGGGTGATGGCGGTGGTCAAGGCGTCCGCGGCGCGCGGGGACCCCCCGCTCCTCCAGGCCGCCGAGGCCGCGCGCTGCGCCCGAGAGGCCTCCGCCTCCGCCTCCGCTTCCCCCGGCGGCGAGGAGGGTGGGTGCCGGAGCGGGGGCGCACTCGCGGAAGCGCTGGTGAAGAACCTGTGCTTCGTGCACAACACCGGGGCGATGTGGAAGCTGCTGGACCAGGCCATGGCGTCCCGCCTCATTTCTCCGCTCCAGACCCTCGCGCTGCTCACCCCGAGGTTCCGACCGATCCAAGCCTCGTTCGCCTCTCTTTCCCGTGGATTGGTTCCATTTTTTCCGGGTTTCATACCTCGACTTGAAATTTTGATTGTTCCCGGGGATTTTTTTTGACTCTGCAGGGTGGTGCCCAACCGGCGGGCGCAGCCGGAGGCGTACAGGCTCTACCTCGATCTGGTCGGGCGATACACGGTGGCGCCGGTCTACTCGGAGAGCGCGGAGACAAAGGCCATGTAAGCGCCGATCGCTACAGTACACTTTTGCTTCCTTCACAATGGTTTGTCGTGTTCTGGATTTCATGACATGCCCCCACGAACGCATGTGTGCTACAAACCTTGGAATTGGTCAAGGTGCTTGTGGGATTCCGTCTAAATCTATGTGTGCCCGTGTTCCTGATGTTGATTTTTTCCTGAGCTGGGTAGGGCTGGCGGCTGGGACTGGGAGGGGTTGCTTGCACCTCGTGTTGACCGAGAAATATGGTAGGTTGAAAACGACGTCGATTTCCTAGTTGTGCTGTATTGGTCTTGAAATGAGAAGGCCAGAGCCCAGAGTGACACTCCTTTTCATTTCGTATCCTCTGATTCCGGGGGTGCAATCACTCATTTGTTACAAGCGTGCAATCAAGCGATCCAACGGTTACATACGAAAGAAGTTAAAAGTAAAAAAGTACTAGTTTTCAGCTCCTTTCATATGTAACTGTTGGATCGCTTGATTGGATACACCAGATTGCTTGATTTCATGCTTACACCAAATGAGTGATTGCACAGGATATTTCCCCCTGATTCTGAGGACTTCCAAAGTAGTGCAGGATATATACTACCAATGACTTTTGAATTTTCTACAAACCTAGTTGGACAGCTGCAGCCCAGGCTTGTCTCATCTTTATGTGCCTGTTCACATTTGCAATCTTTATATGGGTAGTTTGGATATTCGTAAAAGAAAAAAGATACTGCATATGGACTGTAGTTCTTTCACCCTGATAAAACAAAATTTTCTTATCAGGATACTATTGTTTTTTATAATGGTAGAACAACTGAACATGCTTCACAAGCACTAGGCACATGTGGGCAACAGGAACCACACGAGATTCACGATGCTAATTTGTCTTGTTTGTTAGTCTGTTAGGAGATTAATATGGCATGGGTTGGTTCAGATGTTTGATATCCTTATCTGTGATTTATCTATAGCTTTTGTTAATTCTGTTTGCCGGGGATGCTTGGCTATGTATATGGCTGCCTTTGTCATGCATCCGTTGGTCATCGGCTTGGTCATGCTTGTCAGGTCCATGCCTCCATGGTAGGAGAGCCTCCACTGTGCATAAAAGTCGGTACTTTATGCAACAAGACCTGTATTGTACTTCTTACCATGCACTGTAAATTCTTCCTGAAATATACCAACAAGCTATTCTCATTTCTCACATCACGTGCACTGTTATGCCTGTGTTTTGTGTACGTGTTTTACCTAATATGGTTATTGGAGCAGAATGTGACTATTTTTATCTGGGGCATCATTGGATTGGCCAAATAGCTCAATATATTGGTAACTGGTATTGTATCAAGTGGTAGTGCACTACTGTTACAGTTTGGATTTGTTGGACCAGTGTATTTTCATTAGTATTTCATCCGATGTTGGTAATTATACAAAATATTCAACTAATGTGTAATCTCCATTTTATATGTTTATAGTAGCTGAATTTACTGTAAAATTTAGATGGAATTTTGATTCAAGTACCTGTTTTACATAACACCATTTATGTTTTCACTAGTGAGTGGGATAAAGACCATTTGTTATTTGTCATGGGTTGGGGAAGGAAAATTTTTTAATGGCCAGTCAAAATAAAGACTACAACTGGACTTCAGAATTTCAGAAAAAGACTTTTTATTCATCTTTGCTCGCATCAATGCCTCTACTAAATACTCTTTAAGTTAATCCAGCCCTAAACTCACCTAACTAACCTTTATACGTACGAGTAATTGAGGAATGTTAACAAACATTAGTTTATTCATGTAATCATGTGACATTATGATACAAAAGTATGCATTTGATATATCATATAATACTTGATACTATTAAGTCCAAACTCCAAAGTAGATGATACCATATAGAACCAACATAATGGCAATGAAACAATCATGACAAGGGAGAACATTTGGTGATTCCTATTGCAAATTCCTTAAACACAACCTCAAAACAGTACAAGAGATTGTCACTCTCTCACAACCCTCTTGATCCTTTTCCCCTCGCATACTTGTCTTACACAAGAATTCTCTTGTTTGCTCTAAATTGCTTCTACTTGCTTTGGATGAGTTCCTCTAGCTTGTTCATGGTTTGGTTACTTTTGGCCGCCCCCTTTTATATATCACTCCATTAGTAGAAATCCAAATTATTTTAGGGTCAATACAGGAGTCCTTGTCCTAATTGGGTAGGACCGTAGGATACGAGTTGTACCCCTTTCAAGACTGGTGCCCTCCATTTTAATCCTTGTCCATACTTAAATATGTTATAGTTCTAGCTTTCAATACAGCATATGATGTGGTATGTAATGTATGCTGTGGCAGCTTATTTTCTAGTTTGCGCTATTTATATGTGATCTGGCCTTGGATATTTTCACTGTGCTACTTCCATATCACCTGGACAGGAGTACCTGTTGTTCCATCTACACTGTTACTTAAGTACACAGAGAAAAAAGCTGTTTTTAAATTTATGTAATTTAATTATCAGAATTGCTAGTTAATGTATGAAAATTTATTTTCCTGTAAAACTTTGCTAACTATTTTCTGCATTTCCAATTGCAGGTTAGTCAAATCCATTAATGATGCTTTGCATCTTTCACATAGTTATGGGTGTCAGCGAATGGATTTTGGACATACTGTTGTTTTGTTTGTGTTAAGCATCATAAAAATACTGACTGAATGCATTTTGGAAGATTGTGGTTTGCCAAGTATTGCTAGAGATGGATATGATGATTTGTATGGTATTGGATCACAGAAGCATATGACAGATGACAAGGGGAGTTCACTTGATAAGAGAGATGAGCATCGTGAACGCCTAAGGACGAAGAACACAGTTATGACTTTAGACGTAGTCGAGAAGATAACTGCTAACAAAAATGCTCAAGTTTTTCTCCGCCTAGTCTATCTTAACACGTATGCAGCTGCATCCTTGTTTATTTCATCTTTATTAACTAAGTATAATTAGATTAGTAGCATATACATATAATGTTGTATACTCCATGCCATTTTTTTCATCGATCCATCCTAATACAGTTCTATTTAAGTTGGAGTTTTCAGCTTCTATTAATTGAATAGACTTATGTGTCAAAAAATCTTTTATTGTTATATTAGATGTTAATTTGTTGTAACATTGGCTTAATTAGTAAATTTATTCATTCTTTTTTCATGTAGTATTGTTTTCAAATTGTCAATTTCTTTCTTGTTTGAGCTCAGTTTTGATGATATGGCTTCTCTTGAGACACATCTTTGTTAAAAAGCTGGTTTTCTTGTCATCACGATGCAGTTGCTCGATGAGCAAAGACAAATGTGATAGTAATAATGTTCATGAAGTTTTTGAACATTAAAGTGATCATGTTTTGGAAGATATGATGCACTAAGATATCATATTTCACTTCCATTGACAGATCTAATAGAAATTATTTTGATTTAGTTTGATGCTGCTTCAAAATATTGATAGCAGATTTTAGATCATTTCTTCATGGTTTGATGTTGCTGTTTAATGTTTTGAATTTTGATCAAATTCTAGTCAACAGTAGATTATGGGCTCAATACCTTTAGATCTAGAACTCAGATCTGAAAAGTTCCATTTAGGCTAGTTTCTCGACTTCATCTAGTTTTTACAGTACAAATTTGGGTTCAATATATGGTACCAATCAAACATCGTGTGGTTTTTACCGATGGTTTTTAGCTCTGAAAAGAGGTTGACGGTCTGATTGCCAAAGTGGTTGGACCAGGCTAAGTGGTACGACCACCCCAGAACAGCGATCAGATCACCGGTAACACAGAAAATCTTGTTTTTTTTTGAGTTGGTGATGATGTTTTCAACTCCACCGTTTAGTTTTTAGTTTCTGCAACCATTCACCCCAACCCCCTTTTTGATTGCTATGTGTTTAGTCGTTTTAATCCTACATGGAAACTGGGAAACATTTTTCCCAGAATACAATTGATCATTAAATATTTCACACTGACTGAACACCCTTTTGTTTTTGGATGTGCTAGGGTAGACCTGAAAATTTCAGTACTTTGCTTCAGAGTCTTCAGCTTATGGGTGCCCTTAAGTCAAAGAATTTTGTATCTGAAAATAATCTGCTAGACAGCTTGATGATAAATATAAAAAATGTTATTAGTACAGGAGTTCAATCATACAGGGGCAGACTGTTGGGAGTTATTGTTAGTAGACGGCCTTGTAGTTCTGCTGCATGCAGTGTCTTTGGAGTTGGAAAGGGCTCGTGTTGGATACCTTTTGACATGTTTATGGAGAATGCAATGGACGGAAGACATCTTCATACCATATCATCGATCGAAGCTCTGACAGGTACTAGTATATGCAATTTATTTTTAGTAAGTACATTCCTTTTCAATTGTTGATTGAACTGTCGCATAATGCTTTTATGAACTTGAAACCTTTGGTTGCCACAGAACTCTCCAAGACACTCCAAGTTCTTAATCGAGCAACCTGGCAAGAAACCTTTCAAGCTTTATGGGTTTCAGCTTTGAGGCTTATACAACGAGTTGAGATAACTTTCATTCTTTCAAACATCATTTTTTCTTTATTAACAGATGAGAAGACTAGAATATTTGTTTTAATAAATTTTGCATCTGTTTACCAGGACTGTGCTACTCCTGAAGGGCCATTTCCTCATCTTTATTCTCGATTGTGCATGTTATTAGCAATTGTCCCTTTGTCTATTGCTCCCATTCTTAAAGAAGAGTCTGACAAGCTTGAAGGTGGAATGATCTGTGCTAGAAGAGGTGAATTAGTGTCTTCACTTCATGTTCTAGGACAATATTTTGGTCTTCTTTCTCCTCCCCCAGCAGTTGTGCGTTCAGCAAATAGTGCAGCTAGGAAAGCATTGGTTTCTTTATCTATTTTGAAGGATCAGAGTGAGAACATTCAAAATTCTTCCAAAGATGGTTCCTCTATTAAAGCAGGTTATTTCAGACTGATATTCCAACATTTAGTATTTTTCCTTTTGCCTTTATTATAGGTAAAAAATTAACTTTCTCTCATAATCATTATTCAATTGTAGTGGGGAATATGCTACATCTTATTGTGGAAGCTTGTATAGCAAGGAATTTAGTCGATACATCTGTTTATTTCTGTCCTAGCTATGTTGTTCCAGTTAACGACACATCTCCTGTTGAGGAATCCCCTTGGTCAGCCTTAATGGAAGGGTCTCCACTTATGGAACTTAAGGATGCACTTATGGTTACACCTGCTTCGAGGTGATGAATCACGAACTTGTAATGCATTAAATTCAATTCCTTAAGTGCATTTATGCCCCGTTTGGATCCTAGGTATTGGAAGAATTGAAATTCATTTCAGATTCTATAAAACATTGAATTGTGTGGAATTCAATTGAAACCCAATATTTCTGTTTGGACATTCCATAGAATTAAAATATAAGAACTAATTCTAAAACTTGTTTGGATGATCAAACCATAAAATCAATTCCATTATTACAAGAAAAGTATCATCATCTTCATATAAATCCATCTAAAACGAGAGGAGTGGTAGGGATTCCGGTCAATTCTTTTTTATTGAAGAGGAATTGGACTGAATTATGAATTCTAGGTTGAATTCTAGATAGGATTTCATAATTTTAATTCCAAAATGGTCCAAACAGCCCATCTCATAGAATTGAATTCTAATTCTCCAATTCTGAATCCAATATGTAGGATCCAAACAGGCCCTTAGAGTTTTTATGTTTGCTCACTAGCTTGATCTATTTCATTATCCTAGTCTAGCGGAGTTGGAGAAATTGCAACCTTTTGCAGTTAGTGGGTCAGATGAGGAAAAGTTGGCAGCTTGTAAGATTCTGTGTGGAGCATCCCTTCTTCGTGGCTGGAACATTCAGGTATGATATCTTTGAGGGTACAATATTGCAACAGTAGAAAGAGTGGCACTTACAAAATGATCATGTCCTGTTTTATGATCTTCAGTGAGTTCAGTCTGAAAAGAGTGGTATAATATGTGAATACTGATAATTACTGTCCTTAGGAATGATTTCATGTGGCTTTCCCATGCTCTTTTATAGGAACATGTTATCCAAATGGTGCTTAAGTTGCTGTCTGAATTGCTCCCCCTAGAATCTGGATCAGATGGCTTCTATATACATCACATGCCTATGCTGCATGCTCTCATATCTGGGATTTCTTCCATTGACACGGTTCATATTCTCTCGATGTATGGCTTGGTAAGGAGAATGTTGTACTCATAGAGATGACTTGCTAAACTGGGAATTATATTTTGAAGTATCACAGAGCAAATTTTGATGCACTAGATTTTATATAATTTATTCTCGTTACAAGCGCCATTCACCTATTCTCATTTTAGGCAGGTATAATGATAATAATTTATTATTTTATTGTACTAACAACATTATACTTTTCAGGTTCCAGAACTAGCTGCCATTTTAATGCCTCTTTGTGAAGTATTTGGATCTTTACCTCCGTCTAATTATAGGCGTTGCAGTTTTGAAGAGGCTTCGGTGTACTCAGTATTCTCATGTGCTTTCCTATGCCTTCTTCGCTTGTGGAAATTTCATAGACCCCCTATGGAGCATTCCCTTTCAAAACATGGTGTCTTTGATTGTGCAGGGCTCAGTCTGGACTTTCTCCTGCTACTACGTAATAGTCGTTTTGCTTTGAAAACTCCACAGGATGTTAGTAGGACAAGCATACTTAAGTTAGATCCATCATTTGAAAAACCGGTTTATATTGACTCATTTCCGAAGCTACGGGCATGGTACTTCCAGAATCAGGCTTGCATAGCCTCTACTTTTTCTAGTGCATGCAAAAGGAAAAATATCCTCCAAGTTGCCAATAACATACTGAAATTTACCTGCAATAAAATGTCAAAAGGTGACATCCCACCAGTTAGTTCCCAATCAACATCAAGTTCCAGTATGAGTGGCTCAACATTTGGTGTACAAGAGGATGTCTGCCAAGGTCTACCAGCTACTGCATGGGAAGTGCTGGAAGCTGTTCCTTTTGTGCTTGAGACTGTTTTAACTGCCTGCGGACATGGGAGGCTTTCATCTCGTGATTTGATTACAGGTCTTTATTTAGCATTACACTTTTTACTTGCATGTCTGATTTTTCATATCTGACTGGTCTTCAATTTACACTGACATGCTAAATCTTCCATTTTTGTTTAATTGGTCTTGTTAAGAAGACTAATAACCTCTTTTTGATAAGGAAGTTTCATAATTCCCTCTTATTCATAGTATTTACTTTTTGGTTCTGTCCCATAAATAATCCCATTTATTTGCCAATGTGAAAGGTTGAACCAAAAAGTAGTAAGGAAGAACTTCTATGTTTTTGTACCAGGCCTTTAACTTAGTTGCAAGACTAGTACTTGCATAAATTTCATCTGAATGAATGGTCGAGAGTTCGATCACCAGTGGAGTTTAATTTTGGCAATAACTACGTCACGACCATACTGTTGGCAATAACTACGTCGTGACCATACTGTTCCAATAATTACGTTGTTCCTTTCTGTCTACAAATATTAAATTATCAAGCACTTTAAACAATATAATTTATTTTAAAACTATACATTTAACTTTTTAAAACTATAGTTTTTACCTTTCAATATTTAATTCAGCCTTTTGTATTCATAAATTTTTATTATAACTTATTTTAATCTATAATCTACTTGCTCCATCCTACACATATTTTATTTTGAAATAAAGTTAATAAATTAGTGATAAATGTATTATTTCAAAATAATTATTAACAAAAAATAGTATTTGTAAGTGATATATAAGGGATAAGTAAATATATTAATGAAATAAAGCTTCTTAATTTGTAAAAAAGGATACATAAGAAGATTAATGTAAAATATTTTAAAACAAAGTTGATTAAATATTTTTTTAATGGAAGTGGTACCATTATTGTTATATTAGTATAAGGGTCTCTAAATTTTAGTTTGTCCATGGCACCCGAAATCTCAGGACCAACAAAATTGGGTGATTTGAGCTGCTAACATGACAAACCTTGCTTATAAACCACCTCTTGGAGGTTGTAATCCTGTTAACTGGACTTTGTTCTTGTAATCCAAAGTTTAGGACAAAACATCTGGTTTTGTATTTCTGGGAGTTAAGTAGTGTTTACCAAAGTTTATGGAAGTGTGGACTTTTTCCCTTTATATATGTTAGAATGTGATATTTTACCATAAAAAACAGAGTTGTCAGCTATCTGCAAATCCTTTTGCATTTGTCAAACATAAAGTTGTCAATTGTATATTTCACTTCCCATTGTCTCTGCATATTTACTAGTGCATACCGTCACACTCGATTGCAGGCTTGAGGAATCTTGTTGATTTCTTGCCTGCTTCAGTTGCCGCTATTGTCAGCTATTTTTCAGCAGAAATTACTCGTGGGATATGGAAGCCAGTCATGTTGAATGGAACTGACTGGCCCAGCCCAGCTGCGACTCTTTTGGTAGTTGAGTCTGAGATCAAGGAAGCTCTTGCATCTGCGGGTGTTGATGTTAACATCTCTCCACGAGAACGTATGTCAAATGTCTTTCCATACAAATGGTTCATTTTTGTTTGATACACACAAGCTATCCTTGTTTCTACTGTTCATTTCCAGTGGACTTAACTTGTTTCTCTCAATAATTCATGTTTGGACTAACTTATTTTTCTATCGGTTCATGTTTAGTTATTTACAGTTTTATGCCAAACTTAATTTCAGTATTAGGTGGTGCTTTAGCCATTAGGCTGCTAACTTGCCTTGGCCCTTTTGGGGCTCTTATGCTGCTATTTTAGTATTCTATTGTCTAACTTTTATGTTATATGCTTGCTAATTGCTTGGAATTCACTAGTTGAGTTGGTCCTAGGTGCTGGCTTGCTAGCTCCTAGCACCTTCTTGAAACATGCTTAATTTGTGCATCATAGAATGTATTTGTTATAACAGTAAGTATGAACGTTGTACCTACTTACCATTGATGTGAATTCTGGGAGGCAAATGCAGACTGTTTATATACATTCAACAGCTTCTTTAAACTAAGATTACTGACCTAGCAGGTAGTAACTGCCCCAAAAAACTTTGTGCATCAACCAATCGTTTGTTGCTGTATCAATTGCTTGGTTGCTTTGTCTGTAGCCAATAATTATAATTGTCAACATTTTAGTTGTATTTTGTGGTATGTCATAGTTAACAGAGAAGCTCCCAATCATTAACTGATTGAGTTGTAATCAGATGGAGTGGTTTTACGATATGAGAATGCTTGAGGGATGAGTTAACTAAAAGGAAATTACTGGAACAAACATTCGAATGGTTAGGCAAAAAGTTGTATCGTTGATAAAATACTTAACATGGGACTGAACTTTATAGGTAAGAATGACATGCACAAAGCTAGCTTATAAGGACTATTCTTTAAGGTAGGTTATTTTAGTGAACAAGTACCAAGAGGTAACAAAGCATGAAGATCATCTGTAATATATATTAAAGCATTTCTATTTTCTACATAATTGTAATTTGAGGTTGAACCACACTACCACATACTCCATAGTCCAAAATCCAAATGAACATCATTGACCATTATATTTTCCAACAACCTATAGTAAAAAATAATGATAGAAGTACTTTGGATGACAAACTATTTTTTACTAATCTATATAGTTCTGTGCTTTATGGGTCGAAATGTTGAAGTTTAATGTGCATGTTCTAAAATGATATCTGTTTAGAAATACAGAGCAATACTCGATATTCACCTCTCCTGAGGTACAATTAGGAAAAATATTTTATTTAGAACTTCTTATCTTAAATGTTCTAATATCTATAAAATTTCTCTATTTCAAATCTCTGGGTTTGAATTTTGATTGTTATATGTTAGGATCTTATGGAAATTTACAATAAATAATTCATATTTAAAAAATATTCACTAAATAATGTGCCATCCAATGGATTTCAAAAAACATATCATAAGTTCTGAACATGAAATTATATGTACTTCTAGGAAGAAAATATATAATTTGCAAGCAAACATGGATCCACAAATAGCCATGCCATGTGAACAAAACATCTATTTATCCACCCATAGAAGATTGGTGGTGCCATGGTGGGGTGTCATTCACCACAACATTTTTTATATAATAGATATATAAATATTGTTGTATATATGTAACATGGTATTTAATTTTTTCCATATAAACACCCATCTGGATACCAGAATTCAGTTTTATTTTGATTCTAATATCTGAATGTTAATTTTAATACGCTTGTTAGTTCACATTTGTAGTTTCAAAAGTTATTAAAAAATTGCATAACTTTTCTTTCTGGATCTACTCCGGCCTCTACTTTAGTAATTAATAAACAGCATTTTAGCAATGAATCTAGCAATGCATAAATCAAATGACAGAAATAGATCCTCAATAAATTAGCTACATGTTGCTGTTATCATATTAAGAACCTGTTTAGTAGAGCTCTCGATCCTGAAATCTATATTGAAGCTGGCTAAACCCTGCTCCACTACCCTAGTTCATTTTTCTGGAGGTTTCTCAGTGAGACCCGCTCCTCAGGAAAAATGTTTGGGTTAGCTCCAGCTTCACAAGGCAAAGAATCTAGAGCTAGAGCCTTGCCAAATGCACTCTAACCTTGTTGTAGGAAATGGTGGATTAGATTCCCCTCCCTAGGGTTGGGAGGATAGAAGAAGAAGGGACTTACAGGAGGGGCCCACACACCAGAGACATACACACATACTCTAACACCCCCCGCAGTCGAAACTCCGGCGCAGCGGACGTTGAGACTAGAACGGAACTCGGAGAAGGTTGAGGAAGGCAAGCCCTTGATGAAGATGTCGGCGAACTGGGAGGTGGTGGGAACGTGTAGAACACGCACATCTCCCACGGCGACACGATCACGGACGAAGTGGAGGTCGATCTCCACATGCTTGGTACGCTGGTGCTGGACGTGGTTGGTGGAGAGGTAGACGGCGCTGACGTTGTCGCAGTAGACCAAAGTACTCCTGGCGAGGGGGCTATGGAGTTCCCCGAGGAGCTGCCGGAGCCAGGAGGCCTCCGCCACCCCGTTGGCAACATCGCGGTACTCAGCCTCGGCACTGGAGCGGGAGACAACCGGCTGCCGCTTGGATGACCAAGACACAAGGTTGCCACCAAGGAAGACGGCGTAGATGGAGGTGGAGCGATGCGTGTCCGGGCAACCCGCCCAGTCGGCGTCAGTGTAAACCACGAGCTCAGCAACCGTAGAACGCCGAAGGTGAAGCCCGAAGACGAGGGAGCCGCGCAGATAGCGGAGAATCCGCTTCATAGCGGTAAGGTGCGGGTCCCGTGGGTCATGCATGTGAAGGCACACTTGCTGCACTGCATAGGAGATATCTAGCCGAGTGAATGTGAGATACTAAAGGGCACCAACAATGCTTCGGTAGGCAGTGGGATCATCCACTAGTGCACCCTTGGTACCGGAAATCTTGGCCTGAGCATCGACTGGAGTGGAACATGGCTTGCAGTCAGTCATCCCTGCGCGGTGAAGGACATCCAAGGCGTACTAGCGCTGGTGAAGGAATAGGCCATCAGGGCGGTGTTTCACTATCACTCCCAAGAAGTGATGGAGCACACCAAGGTCCTTCATGGCAAACTCCTGCTGTAACGAGGAGACAACCCGCTGAAGCAGAGTCTGACTAGAGGCAGTGAGAACAATGTCATCCACATAAAGCAGCAGGTAGGTTGTGTCAGCACCGTGGTGGAGGGCAAATAGAGAAGTGTCGGTCTTGGCTTCACTGAACCCCAAAGTCACCAGGAAGGAGGCAAACCGACCGTACCAAGTCTGAGGAGCCTGCTTCAGACCATACAGAGACTTGTTGAGCCGGCAACAAGCGCAGGGTGAGCAGGATCCACAAAGCCCGCAGGCTGGCTGCAGTACACAGTCTCTGTCAGGGTGCCATGGAGGAAGGCATTCTTCACATCGCGCTGGTGAACTGGCCAGGATCGCGAGAGTGCCAGGGAGAGAACGGTTCGGACAGTAGCAGACTTCACCACTAGGATGAAGGTCTCATCGTAGTCAACTCCAGGGCACTGGGTGAAACCTCGAAGGACCCAGCGAGCCTTGTAGCGATCCAGTGTACCATCTGCCTTGCGTTTATGTGTCCAGATCCACTTGCCGGTGACCACATTGCAGCCAGAGGGACGAGACACCAGGTCCCAGGTCTGATTGGCCAGAAGGGCCGCATACTCTTCCTCCATCGCGCGGCGCCAGTGTGGATCCGCCAGGGCGCCACGGACGGTGGAGGGTATAGGAGAGACCGGCGACCCCGTAGTGGTGGAGAGGACCAGGCGGTATCTGGACGAAGGACCCCCGCAGCCCGTCGAGTCACCATCGGGTGAGTGTGGCGGGGATCGCGGTGAAGGATGGGTGGGTGGTACACCGGCGGCTCGGCGCGAGAGCGGGCCGGTGCAACACCCGTCGGGCGGCGCTGGTAGACACGAACAGGGTCGGCGTAGCGGGAAGAATACGGGGCCACGCGAGGCGAGGCGAGGCAGGTGGCGCCGGGACACGGGGCCCGGCCGGGGCCGTGTCAGGGGCGGCAGGCGAGGCCGGTGACGCTCATGGCGCCGGAGGCAACAACGGGCTAACCCCAGGCGCAGGAGGCGATAGGGAAGTGGCCGCGCGCTCCACAGCCAAGGACTCCGGGGCCGCCCATGGCGTGGAGGGCAACGCCGGCTGGTGGGGAGTGGCCGCACGTGGCACAGTCGGAGGTGCCGAGGCCGCGGGCGGCGCGGCGGGCAGCTCCGCCGCCACACAAGACTCGCCAGATGGCGGGAGAGCCACCGAAATAGCCGGGGTTGTACCTGAAGAAGACAAAGGTGGCTGAACCACCGGGTCAGTAGAAAACAGGGAGTCCAACTCAAGGCTGGTGGCGGGGGTGGAGTCGACGGAGAAAGGAAAGACTGACTCGACGAAGATGACATGTCGTGAGATAACACGACGAGAGGAGAGGTCAAAACAACGGTACCCCTTATGATCGAGGGAGTAGCCGAGAAACACACAAAGGGTCGAGCGGGGCGCAAGCTTGTGAGGAGCAGTGGTGGAAGTGTTGGGATAGCAAGCGCACCCGAAAACACGAAGGTGAGTGTAGGAAGGAGGGGTACCAAACAAGGCATGGTGAGGGGTGGGAGCGCACGTGGCCTTAGAAGGCAGGCGATTGAGCAGATAGGTGGCTGTAAAGAGGCTCTCAGCCTAGAAGCGAGCGGGAGCCGAAGCCTGAAAGAGCATGGAGCGCATAACATTGTTAGTGGTACGAATCATGCTCTCAGCCTTGCCGTTCTGAGGGGAGGTATAGGGGCATGGCATGCGCAATTGGACGCCCTTCGAAAGGAAGAAAGCCCGGGAAGTGGAGTTGTCAAACTCACGACCATTATCACACTAGACAACCTTGATAGTAACCCCAAACTGTGTAGACATCCAAGCAAGAAGTGAGTGAGCGTGGGGAAGGCATCTGACTTAGACCGCAAAGGAAATGTCCAGGAGTAGTGAGAAAAATCACCGATCACAACCAGATAATATTTATAACTAGAAATACTCATGATCGAAGAGGTCCACAAGTCACAGTGAATAAGGTCAAACGCATGAACAACATGCGAAGAAGAAATAGGAAAAGGTAGACGAACATGATGGCCTAACTGACATGCATGACAAATGTGCTCACTGGTAGCCCTAGTACAAGGAACAGAGGAGCTACGACAAAGCTGAGCCAAACGTCGACACTGGGGTGACCAAGCCGACGGTGCCAGAGTGTGGAGGAAGCTGTGGGCGGCAAGGGCGAACGAGGGTGAAGTAGCGGAAGGTGGAAGACGAAGCGTGTAGAGGAGTCCGGTGCTGTCACAACGGAGAAGAGGACGCCGGGTGACCATATCTTCACAGTCAAACCAAAGGAGTCAATTCAACAGAACATGAATTATCAGTGGTGAATTGACGAATGGAAAGAAGATTGTGAACAATGTCAGGGGCAACAAGAATATTTTGAAGGCGAAAAGAACCACAAGGATCCGCATCACCCACGAAGGTGACCGGAAGGCAAGAGCCATTCCCAACCATGATGGAAGAAGGGTGAGATGGGTGGGGTGGCCTGTGAGAGGAGAGAATACCATCATGAGGAGTGGTCTGGAAGGAGGCACCCGAGTCGGCCACCCAGTCCGTGAAAGCCGGAGGTGTCAACGCCATAGTGTTGAAGGACTGCGCGAGGGCCGTCTGGTCCCACCCACCGGACCACAGACCCCACGCCGAAGGTGGAGCATGCTGCACCGGCCACTCGGTGAGCATGGCCATAGGTGGAGTAGGAGGCCGAGGAGATCTAGCTGTGAACTGCCCCGGCCACATGGAAATACACCCCGTCCACGAGTTGGAGAAGGATGGCCAGGGCGCACTCTCGGTCGCAGGGGCTGGTGTAGCGGAGGTCGAAGCACGACGCTGCCCCCCTGGCGACGACGACCGCCACCACGACCCCCTCCCCCCCCGCCAGCGGTGGAAGCGGCAGGAGGAGCACCGAGTAGGGAAGGAGCCGGCGTCGACGGTGGGTGGGAGGTCGTCCTGCTTGAGCCAGAGGCGACAAGAGCTGTCGCGGTGGTAGACGTGGGAGCGAGGCCTCGGGTAAGCTCCTCGAGGACAAGGTCATCACAGACCTTGTGGAAGGAGGGGAATGACATTGTCCTGGTAATCCCGTCCGGAGGTGGGCGTAGGCGTCGCCAAGAACCGCGAAGGATGTTGAGAACAAGCGTGTGCTCCGCAACAGGCTCTCCGAGGTCACGAAGGGAATCCGCCATCCCCTTCATGCGACGACAGTATTCCGAGACGGAGAGATCTCCCTGGATGAAGGTGCGGAAAGCGGCGTCCAACTAGAGAGCACGAGCCTCGCGGTTGCCGAGGAACTGCCCCTCGATCGCAACCCAGGCCTGACGAGCGGTGCCGCCAAGTTCTCGCACGATGTCTTGGAGCTCGATAGTGATGGAATCAAGGATCCATGACAGCACCACGCTGTCCATGTGTCGCCATACCGAACCCCTGGGCGACCACTGGAGTGTCGACGAGGACGTGGTCATCCAGGGCATAGCGCTGAAGGGTGAGGAGCACCAGATCGCACCAGCGCGCGTAGGAGGACGACGAGGGATCAAGGGTGACTGGCACGAGCGCCCGGATGTTCTGGACACTGGCCGCCTGGGCATGGAGTTGTGCGGCACCCGGACTGCGGCGACAGCTGGAGCCACGTTGGCAGGGGGATCAGCAACCCCGAGGTGGCGCTCGGCCTCAGCAACATGCTGGGCCAGTGCATCAGCGGTCTGGCGTGCACTCTCCCGAGCAAGAGTGGCCGCTCGCTCGCGGCTCCCGAGCAGCAGCGACAGCGGTCTTGGCAGTGGCGAGGGCGGCGGCAAGGGCAGGCGTCGACAGCCACCACATCGGTGGGGGCCGGCCAACACGCAGGGCCCAGGGAGGGCCAGAACCGCCCCTAGTATGGGCTGCCAGCGGCGGCAGCACGGCAGGGAGCAAGGTGCCCGCAGTAGCAGCACCGAGCAGGGGCGGGAGACCGCGGCCAGCAGGGGCGGCCAGCCCGAGGCCACGGTGGGGGGAAGGCCGGCAGCGGCGGGAGGGAGGAAAGCATGGGGCGGCGGCCCACCCAGGGTCGGTCAGGCGTGGCCATGGCGGGGGGTAGGGCGGCGGCGCCCCAAGGCCCGGAGGGAGGCCGACGACAGCAAGAGGGAGGTCGGCGGGCGCCAGATCGGGCCACCCCGGCTTCGATCCGGGCGGGGCGGGAGCGGGGGGCGGCGGATTCGGCCACGCCGGCATCGAATCCGGGCGGAGGGAGGCCGGCGGAAGCAGGAGTGAGGCCGGCGGCGCCAGATCTGGTCGTGCCGCTTCGGATCCGGGCGGGGCGGGAGCAAGGGGTGGCGGATCCGGCCATGGCAGAGGGAGGCCAACCACCACGGTGACGGCGCCCAGCAGTGGCGGCTCCAGGATTTTTTATCCGGGTGTTCCTATTATATATGTTAAATTTTCGTAACATTATAAACTCAATGCAAAATACGATTTTTTTCAAATATAACATGAATATAACATTCTATTCATAACATTATAAATCAACTAAAATCAACAGCTAAGTCCAAAAATTTGCAAATTATAACTAAAAATCTCACACAATTCAAACAGAATATTATTAATGCAACTTAAATTAGAAATGACATTAATCATATTTTCCTTACTTTGCATTATTAAGTTAAAAATGTTTACAGTGTTCTCTCTTATGGGACAAGAACCTAAATAATGTCATCCAAATTATGGACAGAAACAAGTAATATTATTTTTCCATATGTAAATAATAGTTCTAGCAACACTGTAATTTTGAAAAAATGAAAAATGGGCTAATAGATAATATTGAGCTAAAATACAAGAAATATTATGATGCAACTTTAATTAGAAATGAGCACTGTTAAGTTAAAAATATTTACAATGTTCTTCTATTACAGAACGAGAGCCTAAATAATGTCATCCAAATTATGTACATAAACAAGTAATATTATTTTCCATATGTAAATAAATGAAAATGAGCTAATAGATGTTATTGGGCCAAAATACAGGGTGGTCCAGGGCCCACCTTGGACCACCCTGTAGAACCAGCCACTGGCGCCCAGCCCACAAGGCGCGGCGCAACGGGGAAAAGGGGAGGAGGAGGCCGCCGGTGTGAGAAGGAGAAGACGGGGCTCGCCGGAGGAAGCTCGCCGACCCAATGAGGCCAGCGGCGGCGGGCGGTGGCTGGAGAGAGGAGAGGGTGAAGGAGGGAGCCTAGTGCTCTGATACCATGTAGGAAATGGTGGATTAGATTCCTCTCCCTAGGGTTGGGAGGATAGAAGAAGAAGGGACTTACAGGAGGGGCCCACACACTAGACAGGCCCCACACACCAGAGACACACACACATACTCTAACACTGTCAATGCTGTATTTTTACTTATTCCCAAGTAGGTGCTTTACTGGGAATAGTAACTTGCAGCATATTCTCTTCAGATATGAGTTATGTCATTGAAAATCTATCTTTAATGTTATAAGAAACTTCTATTGTAAAGGAGTAAAATCAGCTCTTTAAATGTAAGCCTCATATGACAATATGACATAACTGGTACTGATCCTCTACAGGTCCAACAATCCCAATGCTTCCATTACCAATGGCAGCTCTTATC
>JAAALK010000082.1:45856876-45923698 GCA_019279435.1 Zizania palustris | reverse complement strand
TCGCAACAATAGAAAGTGGGGGAGGGATACCGTGGAACGAATAGTGAGAGAGGGTACCGTCATGGATGTCATGTGGGAGGAGGCACCAGTATCAAAATACCAGTCGTTATTCACCGGAGGGGTGAGAGTCATGGTGCTGAAAGTGGAGGCGAGGGAGCTCTGGTCCCAAGTCGAGCTCCTGTCATGGGCTGTTGTGGTGCTTGGGGGGTCCAGGGTGGCAAGGCTTGCTGTTGTGGCTGCAACAGAGGTCCTGCAGGGGTCCCGTAGGGAGGAAAAAAATGCGGTTGATGAGAATTTTGTTGAGCCATCTGTGAAAACTGTTGGGGCCCCTGGAATGCAAGCATTGCTTGCTGCTGTTGGGACCCATTCGGCCTTGAGGAAGCTGGGCCAGGGGAGGAGTCCGTGGGCCGGGCCACATCTGGATGGACCCTGTCCACGGATTGTAGAAGGAGGGCCACGTCCCGTTGGGCCTGGTTGTGGGGGAGGGGCTGCTGCCGGCTGGGGCAGGAGGACCACCGGAGGAATTGCGTCCCTTCTGCTTCTTTTTCCTGTTCTGTTTTGGGGCGCCGGTTCGAGGTGTGCTGCCTTCAATTGGTGCGGACTGCTGGGGTGCAGAGGGGACAGCGACGAAGGCAGTGGGGGGGGGGGCAGCGGGGTGCTGAACCATATTTATCTCCTCAAGGAGAAGCTCATTTCGAACAGCAGCAAAGGAGGGAAAGGGGCGCCCACGCCGGAGGTGAACACCGATGTCCTTGTAGCGTTCGTTGAGCCCGCGAATAACATTGAGGACCAAGGTGCAGTCGGTCACGTGTTCGCCAAGATCGCCAAGGTCGTCGGCCATCTTCTTGAAACGCTTGCAGTACTCGGTGATGGAAAGATCCCCTTGCGCGAAGGCACGAAACTTGGCGTCAAGATGTAGGGCGCGGGTCTCTTGATTCCCAAGAAAGTGACCCTCGATGGCAAGCCAAGCTTCTCGGGCGGTGGCGCGGTGGTCAATGACGGCCTCAGCAAGATCAGAAGAAGTCGTGCTGTAGAGCCAAGATTTCACCACGGCGTTCATCCGCGTCCAATCAGGCAGGGCCGAGGTAGCGTGGTCGCTAAAGATGTGATCTTGCAGCGAATACTTTGTGACGGCGAGGAGGAATTGTTCGCGCCATCTTGAGTAGTTGCCGGCTGTGTCAAGGGTGATGGGAACCAGGCTGCGTGCGTTCTGAACGGAGACCGCCTGAGCATGGAGGTTGAGGATAGCGGCTGCTTCGTGGAGGGCCATGGCGTTGGAGACGTCCAGGCCGTCCCCTGGAGGAGGCGCGATGGGGTCAGCTGCAGCGGCAGCGTCGGCCCGAGCTTTGGCTGCTCGTGCTAGAGCAGCACGGATGCGTTCGGTGGCAGCGTCGCGATCGGAAGAGGCAGCAGCAGCTTCTTCTTCAGCTGCCTGGGCTTCTGCAAGGGCAGCCTCACGGGCAGCCATGCGGGTGTCCGCGAGACGCCTTGGTTCGTCGTTGTCGTTGCGATGAACGAGGTCTGCAGGGTCAACGACAGAGGTGGGGGGAGACCTGGCCATGCTGAGCAGGGAGGGCAGCCGAAGGGAGGGAGGGAGAGGTGTTGTTCCCTGTGCCGAAGGCAGGGAAGAACAGGTTTCTTTGCCTCCCTAACTCCCTGAGCCGAAGGGAGGAAAGGTTCCCTGTGCCGAAGGCAGGGAGGGAGCAGGGTTCTTTGCCTCGAGCAGGGAGCAGCAGAAGTGCTTGTGCCGAAAGCAGAAGAACAGGGTTCCTTGTCCTGACCGAGCCCCCTATCTCCCTGTGTCGAAGGGAGGGGAGAAGAGGGGTTCCTTGAGCAGAAGGCAGGGAAGAACAGAAGTTCTTGTGCCGAAAGCAGGAGGAACAGGGAAGGGTTCCTTGAGCAGAAGGCAGGGAAGAACAGAAGTTCTTGTGCCGAAAGCAGGAGGAACAGGGATTCCCTGTGCCGGTCAGGGAGGGCAGCGGAAGGTGGAGAGGAAGAGGGGAACCCGGACTCCTGATACCATGAAGGAGAATGGAATTTGGATGATTATTGATGAGCCATGGTTAGGTACATATATAGAGGCAAGGGGATAACTACTTTATAAC
The DNA here is from genome assembly GCA_019279435.1 of Zizania palustris. Lineage (NCBI taxonomy): Eukaryota > Viridiplantae > Streptophyta > Magnoliopsida > Poales > Poaceae > Zizania > Zizania palustris. The sequence goes on along the minus strand of JAAALK010000082.1, from coordinate 45,921,593 downwards.
TGAATTACTAGTGCTAGAAAACCCCCTTGCCAAAGGATACAATAGACCGGACAGGGGTCCTGGCCGAACCCCCTTAGAGCCTTCATAACAGAATATGCTAACATTGGCAATAACTACGTCGTGACCACACTGTTCCAATAATTACGTTGTTCCTTTCTGTCTACAAATATTAAATTATCAAGCACTTTAAACAATATAATTTATTTTAAAACTATACATTTAACTTTTTAAAACTATAGTTTTTACCTTTCAATATTTAATTCAGCCTTTTGTATTCATAAATTTTTATTATAAACTTATTTTAATCTATAATCTACTTGCTCCATCCTACACATATTTTATTTAGAAATAAAGTTAATAAATTAGTGATAAATGTATTATTTCAAAATAATTATTAACAAAAAATAGTATTTGTAAGTGATATATAAGGGATAAGTAAATATATTAATGAAATAAAGCTTCTTAATTTGTAAAAAAGGATACATAAGAAGATTAATGTAAAATATTTTAAAACAAAGTTGATTAAATATTTTTTAATGGAAGTGGTACCATTATTGTTATATTAGTATAAGGGTCTCTAAATTTTAGTTTGTCCATGGCACCCGAAATCTCAGGACCAACAAAATTGGGTGATTTGAGCTGCTAACATGACAAACCTTGCTTATAAACCACCTCTTGGAGGTTGTAATCCTGTTAACTGGACTTTGTTCTTGTAATCCAAAGTTTAGGACAAAACATCTGGTTTTGTAGTTCTGGGAGTTAAGTAGTGTTTACCAAAGTTTATGGAAGTGTGGACTTTTTCCCTTTATATATGTTAGAATGTGATATTTTACCATAAAAAACAGAGTTGTCAGCTATCTGCAAATCCTTTTGCATTTGTCAAACATAAAGTTGTCAATTGTATATTTCACTTTCCATTGTCTCTGCATATTTACTAGTGCATACCGTCACACTCGATTGCAGGCTTGAGGAATCTTGTTGATTTCTTGCCTGCTTCAGTTGCCGCTATTGTCAGCTATTTTTCAGCAGAAATTACTCGTGGGATATGGAAGCCAGTCATGTTGAATGGAACTGACTGGCCCAGCCCAGCTGCGACTCTTTTGGTAGTTGAGTCTGAGATCAAGGAAGCTCTTGCATCTGCGGGTGTTGATGTTAACATCTCTCCACGAGAACGTATGTCAAATGTATTTCCATACAAATGGTTCATTTTTGTTTGATACACACAAGCTATCCTTGTTTCTACTGTTCATTTCCAGTGGACTTAACTTGTTTCTCTCAATAATTCATGTTTGGACTAGCTTATTTTTCTATCGGTTCATGTTTAGTTGGTGCTTTAGCCATTAGGCTGCTAACTTGCCTTGGCCCTTTTGGGGCTCTTATGCTGCTATTTTAGTATTCTATTGTCTAACTTTTATGTTATATGCTTGCTAATTGCTTGGAATTCACTAGTTGAGTTGGTCCTAGGTGCTGGCTTGCTAGCTCCTAGCACCTTCTTGAAACATGCTTAATTTGTGCATCATAGAATGTATTTGTTATAACAGTAAGTATGAACGTTGTACCTACTTACCATTGATGTGAATTCTGGGAGGCAAATGCAGACTGTTTATATACATTCAACAGCTTCTTTAAACTAAGATTACTGACCTAGCAGGTAGTAACTGCCCCAAAAACTTTGTGCATCAACCAATCGTTTGTTGCTGTATCAATTGCTTGGTTGCTTTGTCTGTAGCCAATAATTATAATTGTCAACATTTTAGTTGTATTTTGTGGTATGTCATAGTTAACAGAGAAGCTCCCAATCATTAACTGATTGAGTTGTAATCAGATGGAGTGGTTTTACGATATGAGAATGCTTGAGGGATGAGTTAACTAAAAGGAAATTACTGGAACAAACATTCGAATGGTTAGGCAAAAAGTTGTATCGTTGATAAAATACTTAACATGGGACTGAACTTTATAGGTAAGAATGACATCCAACAAAGCTAGCTTATAAGGACTATTCTTTAAGGTAGGTTATTTTAGTGAACAAGTACCAAGAGGTAACAAAGCATGAAGATCATCTGTAATATATATTAAAGCATTTCTATTTTCTACATAATTGTAATTTGAGGTTGAACCACACTACCACATACTCCATAGTCCAAAATCCAAATGAACATCATTGACCATTATATTTTCCAACAACCTATAGTAAAAAATAATGATAGAAGTACTTTGGATGACAAACTATTTTTTTACTAATCTATATAGTTCTGTGCTTTATGGGTCGAAATGTTGAAGTTTAATGTGCATGTTCTAAAATGATATCTGTTTAGAAATACAGAGCAATACTCGATATTCACCTCTCCTGAGGTACAATTAGGAAAAATATTTTATTTAGAACTTCTTATCTTAAATGTTCTAATATCTATAAAATTTCTCTATTTCAAATCTCTGGGTTTGAATTTTGATTGTTATATGTTAGGATCTTATGGAAATTTACAATAAAATAATTCATATTTAAAATTATTCACTAAATAATGTGCCATCCAATGGATTTCAAAAAACATATCATAAGTTCTGAACATGAAATTATATGTACTTCTAGGAAGAAAATATATAATTTGCAAGCAAACATGGATCCACAAATAGCCATGCCATGTGAACAAAACATCTATTTATCCACCCATAGAAGATTGGTGGTGCCATGGTGGGGTGTCATTCACCACAACATTTTTTATATAATAGATATATAAATATTGTTGTTGTTATCGACGCTTTTGTCGGTCGAAAATATACAAGAAGGGGCAAGAAGGATGCGGCCTAGGGCTGTTCAGAAGCAAGGGCAGGGAGTCTTTTGTTATTTCTGTTACCAGAATAATACTGCTGTTTTAGTTTACTAAGGCAGTAGTTTGTTAGTTTCCTTTTAATTAGCAGATTGGTTTCCTTAGAGATAGCAGATTGATCTGTAATTCCTTAAGAATAGTAGATTGATTTGTATTAGGGGGGCCTAATATATAAAGGCCTTAGTATTGTCGGATGGAGATCATCCAGGAATAAATCTTTCCCTAATCAGGGCGGGATTACCTGGATACCAGGCCGAGCTCCTTGCCGGCGCTGGATCCCCGGTGATCGCCGGACCTCCACTGCATTCGTGTCCACCGTTTCGCGTGTGTTGGGTTCTTCTTCTTCCCTTCCCTGTGATCTGCGTTCAACAGGGGACAGAGGGGGAATCAGTCGGTATCATTTGGTATCAGATTCAACGGGAACATCGACAACATGTCCGGTTCCCCGCAAGATCCTGTGACCATGTCCACTGACAAGAAGCTCGACTCCCTCATGGACGCGGTGACGCGGCTGATGGGGCAGATGACGACCATGAACGGCCGCCTAGACGCCCACGACCGGCGGTTGGCGCTGGTTGAACACGCCCCTGTTGACCCGAAGGACAATGACAACACCAGCGCGGTGCTGTCCTACCAAGGGGGGCGAACCGGTGGTATTGGAGGACTGGATGGCTTCCGTGATCTTGGCAGCCGGCCAACAGAGGAGGGCCACTTCTATGGCCGCCGGGACAACGCCGGCGCAAGAGGAGGAGGTGGCCGGGGCCTCTAGGAGGATGATGGCAGGGGCTGGGGAGGTCGTGGAAGACAGGAGGATGGCGGGTATCGCCGTCCGAAGCTCAATTTCCCGACGTTCAATGGGGAGTCAGACCCGTTGACATGGATCACCAAGTGTGAAACGTATTTTCGGGGGATGCGCACCATGGCAGAGGAGAAAGTATGGATTGCGTCCCTCCACTTGGAAGGCGTGGCAGCGGAATGGTACTACAGTTTGGAGAGGGATAATGGTGTTCCCACGTGGCCGCGGTTCGTGGATTTCGTTCACATGAGATTCGGACCGCCAATGCGCCATAATGGGTTAGCGGAGCTGAAAGACCTCTACCGATCAGGAACAGTAGAGGAATATGAACGTCAATTCTCGCTGCTGCTGTGTCACTGTGAGGGGCTGTCCGCAGTACAGCAGGTAAATTTATTTACTGCAGGCCTTGGCGAACCACTGCGTACCGACGTGGAACTACATGCTCCCACGCATTTGCAGACTGCTATGAGTTTGGCTCGCGCCTACGAGCGCAGGGAGACGTCTGGGGCCAAGGGGAAGGCCGTCGTCCGCCCCCAAACAGCCACAACTAGAGGAGGAACAGCAGGTCAAACAGCTAAGGGTGGGCAACAAAATAAACCAAGATTCAAGAGGCTGTCCCCAGATGAGTTGGCAGCAAAGAGGGCAAATGGAGAATGTTATTATTGCCCTGAAAAATACACTGTGGATCACAAGTGCCAAGGAAAAGGGATATTTCTGTTGGAGTTAGAAGAAGATGAGGATGATGGGGAAACGGCAGAGGATTTGGGGATTTCTCTCCATGCTCTTACGGGCATTGATGTCAACAACACTATGAAGCTACGAGTCAACGTCGGCGGGGTGGATCTGGTAGCACTGGTGGACTCAGGATCAACCCATACATTCATTCAGGAGGAGGTAGCAACCCGGCTTGGGCTGCAGGTTGACCCAAGACCGGGTCTCTTCGTCCGAGTGGCCAATGGGGATTCTGTCTTCAGCACCGGTATCTACAGCAGGCTGCCAATCTCCATCGACACAGAGACCTTCGAGATCTCGTGTTACGGCCTTGCATTGGCTGGTTTTGATTTGGTACTAGGAGTGCAGTGGCTGCGGTCCCTTGGGCCTATTCTGTGGAACTTCAGTGCCCTCTCCATGGAATTTTGGCGCCATGGCCGCACGGTCCGGTGGACGGGCGTGGGCGCACCGACCCCCCAGTGCACGGCATTGACGGGGCCTAGAGATGTGTTGACAGCCCTCCTCGACTCCTACACTGACATCTTCGAGGAGCCTCGCGGATTACCACCACCGCGCCGACATGATCATCGTATCCGCCTCCTACCAGGAACACCTCCGGTGGCAGTTCGACCGTATCGATACCCTCAACTCTTGAAAGATGAAATTGAACGTCAATGCGCCGATATGTTGCAGCAGGGGAGCATTAGGGAGTGCACGTCGGCCTATTCTTCACCGGTCTTGTTGGTCAAAAAGGCCGACAAAACGTGGCGATTCTGCGTCGACTATCGTGAGCTGAACCAGAAAACAGTGAAGGATAAATTTCCGATACCAGTAGTGGATGAGCTTCTGGATGAGCTCCGAGGTGCACGTTTCTTCACCAAGCTTGACCTACGGAGTGGCTACCACCAAGTTCGCATGCACCCCGATGACGTGGAGAAAACTGCCTTCCGGACACATCAAGGGCACTTTGAGTTTTGGTAATGCCATTCGGCCTCACTAATGCACCATCTACATTTCAGTCGTTGATGAATGAGATATTGAGGCCGTTTATTCGAAAGTTTGTCTTGGTATTTTTTGACGACATATTGGTTTTTAGCTCTTCTTGGGCAGCACATTTGCAGCATGTCAAGCAGGTATTTGAGATCGTTCGGACGAACAAATTGGCTCTCAAACAGTCCAAGTGTTCGTTTGGCATGCAATCGGTTACATACCTTGGTCATATTATTTCTGCACAAGGCGTTGCAATGGATCCAGAAAAGATAGCAGCAGTGGAGGTATGGCCCCACCCACAGTCCCTGCGAGCTCTCAGGGGATTCCTTGGTCTCACGGGCTACTACCGCAAATTTATCGCGGGATATGGTGCGATAGCCGCACCTCTCACAGCGCTACTCAAACGGGAGGCCTTTCGATGGACAGATGAAGCTCAAGAGGCATTCTGCCAACTCAAACAAGCTCTCATGAAAGCACCTCTCCTCCAAATGCCGGACTTCAACAAGCCATTTATTGTTGATTGTGATGCATCGGGGTCAGGATTCGGAGCGGTGCTGCATCAAGGGGATGGAGCCATTGCTTATTTCAGCCGAGCAGTGGCGCTTCATCATCAAAAACTGCCGGCATATGAAAGGGAGTTAATCGGCTTGGTCAAGGCTGTCCGGAACTGGCGTCCGTATTTGTGGGGCAGGGCGTTTCTAGTCCGAACAGATCATTATAGCCTCAAATTTATTTTGGATCAACGCCTATCCACTATTCCACAACACACTTGGGTCAGCAAATTGTTTGGCTATGATTTCTCGGTGGAGTACCGTGCAGGAAAATTGAATGGGGCAGCTGATGCCCTCTCACGCCGAGATGAGGAAGCAGCAGCCCTCAACACTATCTCTGTCCCTCAATTCCAGCTATTTGATACGCTGCGAAGAGAGGCGGACAGCGACCCTCAGGTGGCGGAGATTCAAGCAAAAATGATGGCTGGCACAGTAAAAGAAGGGTGGACAGCAGCCGATGGACTGTTGCTCTACAAGGGAAAAATATTTGTACCTGCAGCTTCTTCTGTTTGGCCACAGATTCTTGCTGAAGCATATAATAGTGGGCATGAGGGAATTGAGAAAACATTACACCGTTGGCGTGCAACATTTTACAGCCCTAAAGCTAGCAGCAGAGTACGGGAATTTGTACGGGGCTGTTTCATGTGTCAACGCAATAAAACTGAACACCTTCATCCGGCGGGCTTGCTACAACCACTACCTATACCGTCGGAGGTTTGGAGTGATATTTCAATGGATTTTGTGGAGGGTTTTCCCAAGGTAGGCGGCAAATCCGTTATTCTGACAGTGGTGGACAGATTCTCAAAGTTTGCTCACTTCATTCCGCTGGGACATCCCTATACTGCTGCATCAGTGGCAAAGGCATTCTTTGAGGACATTGTTCGGCTACATGGCATTCCGTGCTCCATTGTCAGTGATAGGGACACAGTGTTCACTAGCACCTTCTGGACAGAATTGTTTCGGCTGGCCGGAGTGAAACTGCTGCTGAGTTCGGCGTTTCACCCTCAAACGGATGGTCAGTCCGAGGTGGTTAACCGAGTGATTGTCATGTACCTCCGTTGTTTGGCGGGAGACCGACCAAAGACGTGGCTACAATGGCTTCCATGAGCTGAGTTTTGTTATAATACTTCCTATCAAACGGCGGTCAAGTGCTCGCCGTTTCGGATTGTGTATGGTCGTGACCCTCCAACGCTGCGTTCCTATCAGCAAGGGACGGCACGAGTCGCAGCAGTAGAGAAGCAACTCATGGCTAGGGATGATTTTCTTGAAGAAATTAAGAACCGTTTACTTCAGGCTCAGGTGACAATGCAGCACACACATGACAAGAAGCGCCGTGAGGTGCAATACGATGTGGATGATTGGGTATGGCTGAAATTACAGCAGCGTTCAGCAGTGGGGGTAACTTCAGTGGCGGCCTCCAAGTTGGGACCAAAATTCTATGGCCCATACAAGGTGCTACAGCGCATCGGCGAGGTCTCATATAAACTGCAGCTACCGCCAAAGGCCAGGATACATGATGTGTTTCATGTAGCACTTCTCAAGAAATTTGAAGGAGAGGCACCCGCTGAGGTCGTTCCCCTGCCTGAGATTCTAAACGGCAAGGTCCTGCCCACACCGACACAAGTGGTCAGAGCGCGCCTTAACAGGGGAGTATGGGAACTCTTGATTCAGTGGAAGGGCCAAGCACCGGCAGATGCCTCTTGGGAGCAATTAGAGGATTTCAAGCAACGGTTTCCAGAAGTACAGCTCGCGGACGAGCTGTTTGTTGGGGAGGAGGGAAATGTTATCGACGCTTTTGTCGGTCGAAAATATACAAGAAGGGGCAAGAAGGATGCGGCCTAGGGCTGTTCAGAAGCAAGGGCAGGGGAGTCTTTTGTTATTTCTGTTACCAGAATAATACTGCTGTTTTAGTTTACTAAGGCAGTAGTTGGTTAGTTTCCTTTTAATTAGCAGATTGGTTTCCTTAGAGATAGCAGATTGATCTGTAATTCCTTAAGAATAGTAGATTGATTTGTATTAGGGGGGCCTAATATATAAAGGCCTTAGTATTGTCGGATGGAGATCATCCAGGAATAAATCTTTCCCTAATCAGGGCGGGATTACCTGGATACCAGGCCGAGCTCCTTGCCGGCGCTGGATCCCCGGTGATCGCCGGACCTCCACTGCATTCGTGTCCACCGTTTCGCGTGTGTTGGGTTCTTCTTCTTCCCTTCCCTGTGATCTGCGTTCAACAGGGGACAGAGGGGGAATCAGTCGGTATCAGTTGTATATATGTAACATGGTATTTAATTTTTTCCATATAAACACCCATCTGGATACCAGAATTCAGTTTTATTTTGATTCTAATATCTGAATGTTAATTTTAATACGCTTGTTAGTTCACATTTGTAGTTTCAAAAGTTATTAAAAAATTGCATAACTTTTCTTTCTGGATCTACTCCGGCCTCTACTTTAGTAATTAATAAACAGCATTTTAGCAATGAATCTAGCAATGCATAAATCAAATGACAGAAATAGATCCTCAATAAATTAGCTACATGTTGCTGTTATCATATTAAGAACCTGTTTAGTAGAGCTCCCGAACCTGAAATCTATATTGAAGCTGGCTAAACCCTGCTCCACTACCCTAGTTCATTTTTCTGGAGGTTTCTCAGTGAGACCCGCTCCTCAGGAAAAATGTTTGGGTTAGCTCCAGCTTCACAAGGCAAAGAATCTAGAGCTAGAGCCTTGCCAAATGCACTCTAACCTTGTTGTAGGAAATGGTGGATTAGATTCCCCTCCCTAGGGTTGGGAGGATAGAAGAAGAAGGGACTTACAGGAGGGGCCCACACACTAGACAGGCCCACACACCAGAGACACACACATACTCTAACACCCCCCGCAGTCGAAACTCCAGCGCAGCGGACGTTGAGACTAGAACGGAACTCGGAGAAGGTTGAGGAAGGCAAGCCCTTGATGAAGATGTCGGTGAACTGGGAGGTGGTGGGAACGTGTAGAACACGCACATCTCCCACGGCGACACGATCACGAACGAAGTGGAGGTCGATCTCCACATGCTTGGTACGCTGGTGCTGGACGTGGTTGGTGGAGAGGTAGACGGCGCTGACGTTGTCGCAGTAGACCAAAGTACTCCTGGCGAGGGGGCTATGGAGTTCCCCGAGGAGCTGTCGGAGCCAGGAGGCCTCCGCCACCCCGTTGGCAACATCGCGGTACTCAGCCTCGGCATTGGAGCGGGAGACAACCGGCTGCCGCTTGGATGACCAAGACACGAGGTTGCCACCAAGGAAGACGGCGTAGACGGAGGTGGAGCGATGCGTGTCCGGGCAACCCGCCCAGTCGGCGTCAGTGTAAACCACGAGCTCAGCAACCGTAGAACGCCGAAGGTGAAGCCCGAAGACGAGGGAGCCGCGCAGATAGCGGAGAATCCGCTTCATAGCGGTAAGGTGCGGGTCCCGTGGGTCATGCATGTGAAGGCACACCTACTGCACTGCATAGGAGATATCTAGCCGAGTGAATGTGAGATACTAAAGGGCACCAACAATGCTTCGGTAGGCAGTGGGATCATCCACTAGTGCACTCTTGGTACCGGAAATCTTGGCCTGAGCATCGACTGGAGTGGAACATGGCTTGCAGTCAGTCATCCCTGCGCGGTGAAGGACATCCAAGGCGTACTAGCGCTGGTGAAGGAATAGGCCATCAGGGCGGTGTTTCACTATCACTCCCAAGAAGTGATGGAGCACACCAAGGTCCTTCATGGCAAACTCCCGCTGTAACGAGGAGACAACCCGCTGAAGCAGAGTCTGACTAGAGGCAGTGAGAACAATGTCATCCACATAAAGCAGCAGGTAGGCTGTGTCAGCACCGTGGTGGAGGACAAATAGAGAAGTGTCGCTCTTGGCTTCACTAAACCCCAAAGTCACCAGGAAGGAGGCAAACCGACCGTACCAAGTCTGAGGAGCCTGCTTCAGACCATACATAGACTTGTTGAGCCGGCAAACAAGCGCAGGGTGAGCAGGATCCACAAAGCCCGCAGGCTGGCTGCAGTACACAGTCTCTGTCAGGGTGCCATGGAGGAAGGCATTCTTCACATCGCGCTGGTGAACTGGCCAGGATCGCGAGAGTGCCAGGGAGAGAACGGTTCGGACAGTAGCAGACTTCACCACTGGGCTGAAGGTCTCATCGTAGTCAACTCCAGGGCGCTGGGTGAAACCTCGAAGGACCCAGCGAGCCTTGTAGCGATCCAGCGTACCATCTGCCTTGCGTTTATGTGTCCAGATCCACTTGCCGGTGACCACATTGCAGCCAGAGGCACCAGGTCCCAGGTCTGATTGGCCAGAAGGGCCGCATACTCTTCCTCCATCGCGCGGCGCCAGTGTGGATCCGCCAGGGCGCCACGGACGGTGGAGGGTATAGGAGAGACCGGCGGCCCCGTAGTGGTGGAGAGGACCAGGCAGTCAACTGGACGAAGGACCCCCGCAGCCCGTCGAGTCACCATCGGGTGAGTGTGGCGGGGATCGCGGTGAAGGATGTGTGGGTGGTACATCGGCGGCTCGGCGCGAGAGCGGGCCGGTGCAACACCCGTCGGGCGGCGCTGGTAGACACGAACAGGGTCGGCGTAGCGGGAAGAATACGGGGCCGCGCGAGGCGAGGCGAGGCAGGTGGCGCCGGGACACGGGGCACGGCCGGGGCCGTGTCAGGGGCGGCAGGCGAGGCCGGTGACGCACATTGCGCCGGAGGCAACAACGGGCTAATCCCAGGCGCAGGAGGCGATAGGGAAGTGGCCGCGCGCTGCACAGCCAAGGACTCCGGGGCCGCCCATGGCGTGGAGGGCAACGCCGGCTGGTGGGGAGTGGCCGCACGTGGCACAGTCGGAGGTGCCGAGGCCGCGGGCGGCGCGGCGGGCAGCTCTGCCGCCACACAAGGCTCGCCAGATGGCGGGAGAGCCACCGAAATAGCTGGGGTTGTACCTGCAGAAGACAAAGGTGGCTGAACCACCGGGTCAGTAGAAAACAGGGAGTCCAACTCAAGGCTGGTGGCGGGGGTGGAGTCGACGGAGAAAGGAAAGACTGACTCGACGAAGATGACATGTCGTGAGATAACATGACGAGAGGAGAGGTCAAAACAACGGTACCCCTTATGATCGAGGGAGTAGCCGAGAAACACACAGGGTCGAGCGGGGCGCAAGCTTGTGAGGAGCAGTGGTGGAAGTGTTGGGATAGCAAGCGCACCCGAAAACACGAAGGTGAGTGTAGGAAGGAGGGGTACCAAACAAGGCATGGTGAGGGGTGGGAGCGCACGTGGCCTTAGAAGGCAGGCGATTGAGCAGATAGGTGGCTGTAAAGAGGCTCTCAGCCTAGAAGCGAGCGGGAGCCGAAGCCTGAAAGAGCATGGAGCGCATAACATTGTTAGTGGTACGAATCATGCTCTCAGCCTTGCCGTTCTGAGGGGAGGTATAGGGGCACGACATGCGCAATTGGACGCCCTTCGAAAGGAAGAAAGCCCGGGAAGTGGAGTTGTCAAACTCACGACCATTATCACACTAGACAACCTTGATAGTAACCCCAAACTGTGTAGACATCCAAGCAAAGAAGTGAGTGAGCGTGGGGAAGGCATCTGACTTAGACCGCAAAGGAAATGTCCAGGAGTAGTGAGAAAAATCACCGATCACAACCAGATAATATTTATAACTAGAAATACTCATGATCGAAGAGGTCCACAAGTCACAGTGAATAAGGTCAAACGCATGAACAACATGCGAAGAAGAAATAGGAAAAGGTAAACGAACATGATGGCCTAACTGACATGCATGCCAAATGTGCTCACTGGTAGCCCTAGTACAAGGAACAGAGGAGCTACGACAAAGCTGAGCCAAAACGTCGACACTGGGGTGACCAAGCCGGCGGTGCCAGAGTGTGGAGGAAGCTGTGGCGGCAAGGGCGGACGAGGGTGAAGTAGCGGAAGGTGGAAGACGAAGCGTGTAGAGGAGTCCGGTGCTATCACAACGGAGAAGAGGACGCCGGGTGACCATATCCTTCACAGTCAAACCAAAGGAGTCAAATTCAACAGAACATGAATTATCAGTGATGAATTTACGAATGGAAAGAAGATTGTGAACAATGTCAGGGGCAACAAGAATATTTTGAAGGCGAAAAGAACCACAAGGATCCGCATCACCCACGAAGGTGACCGGAAGGCAAGAGCCATTCCCAACCATGATGGAAGAAGGGTGAGATGGGTAGGGTGGCCTGTGAGAGGAGAGAATACCATCATGAGGAGTGGTCTGGAAGGAGGCACCCGAGTCGGCCACCCAGTCCGTTAAAGCCGGAGGTGTCAACGCCATAGTGTTGAACGACTACGCGAGGGCCGTCTGGTCCCACCCACCGGACCACAGACCCCACGCCGAAGGTGGAGGTGGAGCATGCTGCACCGGCCACTCGGTGAGCTTGGCCATAGGTGGAGTAGGAGGCCGAGGAGATCTAGCTGTGAACTGCCCCGGCCACATGGAAATACACCCCGTCCACGAGTTGGAGAAGGATGGCCAGGGCGCACTCTCGGTCGTAGGGGCTGGTGTAGCGGAGGTCGAAACACGACGCTGCCCCCTGGCAACGACGACCGCAACGACGACCCCCCCCCGCCAGCGGTGGAAGCGGCAGGAGGAGCACCGAGTAGGGAAGGAGCCGGCGTCGACGGTGGGTGGGAGGTCGTCCTGCTGGAGCCGGAGGCGACAAGAACTGTCGCGGTGGTAGACGTGGGAGCGAGGCTACGGGTAAGCTCCTCGAGGACAAGGTCATCACGGACCTTGTGGAAGGAGGGGAATGACATTGTCCTGGTAATCCACGTCCGGAGGTGGGCGTAGGCGTCGCCAAGACCGCGAAGGATGTTGAGAACAAGCGTGCGCTCCGCAACAGGCTCTCCGAGGTCACGAAGGGAATCCGCCATCCCCTTCATGCGACGACAATATTCCGAGACGGAGAGATCTCCCTGGATGAAGGTGCGGAAAGCGGCGTCCAACTAGAGAGCACGAGCCTCGCGGTTGCCGAGGAACTGCCCCTCGATCGCAACCCAGGCCTGACGAGCGGTGCCGCCAAGTTCTCGCACGATGTCTTGGAGCTCGATAGTGATGGAACCAAGGATCCATGACAGCACCACGCTGTCCATGTGCTGCCATACCGACCCCTGGGCGACCACTGGAGTGTCGACGAGGACGTGGTCATCCAGGGCATAGCGCTGAAGGGTGAGGAGTACCAGATCGCACCAGCGCGCGTAGGAGGACGACGAGGGATCAAGGGTGACTGGCACGAGCGCCCGGATGTTCTGGACACCGGCCGCCTGGGCATGGAGCTGTGCGGCACCTGGATCTGCGGCGACAGCTGGAGCCACGGTGGCAGGGGGATCAGCAACCCCGAGGTGGCGCTCGGCCTCAGCAACATGCTGGGCCAGTGCATCAGCGGTCTGGCGTGCACTCTCCCGAGCAAGAGCGGCCGCTCGCTCGCGCTCCCGAGCAGCAGCGACAGCGGTCTTGGCAGTGGCGAGGGCGGCGGCAAGGGCAGCGTCGACAGCCACCACATCGGTGGGGGCCGGCCAACACGCAGGGCCCAAGGGAGGGCCAGAACCACCCCTAGTATGGGCTGCCAGCGGCGGCAGCACGACAGGGAGCAAGGTGCCCGCAGTAGCAGCACCGAGCAGGGGCGGGAGACCGGCGGCCAGCAGGGGCGGCCAGCCCGAGGCCACGACGGGGGGAAGGCCGGCAGCGGGGGAGGGAGGAAAGCATGGGGCGGCGGCCCACCCAGGGTCGGTCAGGCCGTGGCCATGGCGGGGGGTAGGGGCAGCGGCGCCCCAAGGCCCGGAGGGAGGCCGGCGACAGCAAGAGGGAGGTCGGCGGCGCCAGATCGGGCCACCCCGGCTTCGGATCCGGGCGGGGCGAGAGCGGGGGCGGCGGATCCGGCCACGCCGACATCGAAGCAGGGCGGAGGGAGGCCGGCGGCGGCGGATCCGGCCACGCCGGTGTCGAATCCGGGCGGAGGGAGGCCAGCGGAAGCAGGAGTGAGGCCGGCGGCGCCAGATCTGGTCGTGCCGGCTTCGGATCCGGGCGGGGCGGGAGCAGCGGTGGCGGATCCGGCCATGGCAGAGGGAGGCCAACCACCCACGGTGACGGCGCCCAGCCCACAAGGCGGCGGCGCCCAGCCCACAAGGCGGCGGCGCAACGGGAAAAGGGGAGGAGGAGGCCGCCGGTGTTGAGAAGGAGAAGACGGGGCTCGCCGGAGGAGGCTCGCCGACCATGGAGGCGGCGGCGGCGGCTGGAGAGAGGAGAGGGGAAGGAGGGGAGCCTAGTGCTCTGATACCATGTAGGAAATGGTGGATTAGATTCCTCTTCCTAGGGTTGGGAGGATAGAAGAAGAAGGGACTTACAGGAGGGGCCCACACACTAGACAGGCCCACACACCAGAGACACACACACACATACTCTAACACTTGTCAATGCTGTATTTTTACTTATTCCCAAGTAGGTGCTTTACTGGGAATAGTAACTTGCAGCATATTCTCTTCAGATATGAGTTATGCATTGAAAATCTATCTTTAATGTTATAAGAAACTTCTATTGTAAAGGAGTAAAATCAGCTCTTTAAATGTAAGCCTCATATGACAATATGACATAACTGGTACTGATCCTCTACAGGTCCAACAATCCCAATGCTTCCATTACCAATGGCAGCTCTTATCAGCTTATCAATTACTGTTAAGATGGAGGACTTTAGTCATTTACAAGGAATCATTGGCCAAGGAGTGGAAATTTGTGCTACATCAAGTTCATGGCCTAGCATGCCAATCATAGGGGCATTGTGGGCACAGAAAGTTCGGCGGTGGCATGATTTTATCATCCTGGCATGTTCCGAGGCCCCGCTTAGCAGAGATAAAAATGCAGTTGCTCAGTTAATTAGGAGTTGCTTCACATCTTTCCTTGGGCCTTTGGTTGATGGACGTTCTTGCTTTGTAGCAGACAGAGGAGTGACCAGTCTACTGGGGCAGGCTCACTACGAAAGAGGTCCCCGGCTTTCTATATCTCCGGGATTCCTTTACATGCGATGCTGCCAGACGTTTCCAGACAACTATTTTGTGTGTGAAGAGATTTTCAAGGTCGTCATCGAGAGAGCTCGTGCACTGGCAAACGAATGTGGTTCTAGTAGAGCTCATCTTCTGAGGTCAGGTCGGATGCCACTATCTTCTGCCACATATTTCGTAGAGCAGATAGCATCACTTGCAGCAGCTATGCTTTGCCATGCCGGTGGGATCAAGTTGATCCGTCTCTTGTACGAGCATATTCTGCCAACTTTGCTGCTTTCAGCTGGTGAAGCGAAGCTAGGTTCTGCCGGACCGGTGTGCAGCAGATTCGAAGGATTTGCCTTGGCGTATGTCATCCTTTTCTCTGGGGCCAGCATCTGGGGAGTGGGAGAAACCTCCCCAGTTTATGCCGAAGTATACACATCGAAAAGGCAGCGGGTTGTCGACAGGCACCTGGAGTTCATGGCCAAGGTAATGGAAGGCAACATCGAGCTTGGCTGCGGCCAGGTCACATGGAGAACATATGTGCTCTGCTTTGTGGGTTTGCTGATCGACTTTGTGCCAACATGGATCCCTGAGGTAAAACTCGGGACGCTGCAGAAGTTGGCATCTGGGCTTTGGAAATGGCATGAGCGCGATCTCGCTCTCGCTTTGCTCGAACGAGGGGGTTCCAAGGCCATAACTACAGTGGTCGAATATATTGTATGATAATATGCTACCTCCTGCCCAACTTATCTCACATGCGGTCTCCCATCATAGAAGCATTCTATCATCAGATCGCTTGCACTCCCACTGAATTGCAAGTCTATACTGCAGATGGGATATCCAAAGGTTAGGTCTTTACAGCTATTAACTATTTACAGGCCCATCCTGATCCTTATCTGGTATCAGTGCTCCCTGTGCTGCTGTGCATGTAATATAATTCACGGAATGATTCGATCCGACAAGATGACATCAAACATCTCTTGGTTGACAATTTGTATCCACAGTTCTTCGTCATACTAAAATGTATGCCGCCGGTAGACCAGAAATGTTGAGCTAGTGCCTCTATTCTGAGATTGTGCGGCCATAGCGAGCTAGCGAGCGGATGAGCTCTCCTTTTGGTTGGTACAACCGAACTAGGTCAAGCTGACTAGTATGATGGTTAATGAAGTTTTTTTTGGACGATATTAATAGGCTGAATATAATCTTGGTATCTACTACGTAGCTACGATGTAGCTAAATATACATACACCCACAACCATAGACACGCAACAAGACTCAAGTTTGTTAGGGGGTGTTTGGATCGCTGGGCTAAATTTTAGCTAGTGTCACATCAGATGTTTGGACGTTAATTTTTAAGATTAAACATTAACTAATTATAAAAAATGCATAATCGGAGGATAATTCTTGAGATGAGTTTATTAAGCCTAATTAATTTATGATTAGCAAATGTTTATTGTAGCATCATATTGTCAAATCATGGCGTAATTAGGTTCATTAGATTCGTCTCGTAAATAATCTACCGATTATAAATGAGTTTTGTAAATAGTTTATATTTAATACTTCAAAATAGTATTTAAACATTAGATATGATAGAGGTTAAAATTTTAGTCCAAACAACCCCTCACTCTCTTCGGATGGACTTTAAGACAAAACTTATCATTTATAAATACTATATTGCTACATATATTTTTTTAAAACAATCTTATCATATTCTGAGGTACACAGACCAGTAACCAAGTCGACGACGTTGTTGTCAGAAATCTCTCCCGAGATATATACTTATCACTCATCATTTACTACTTGTTCTGCACGCGTCGTACGTCCCGAACTCGTTCTCAAAACTGTGTTGAGAATTCAGGGGACGTATCTCTAGACCCGGCGTTCTCGGAGTCGGAGTCGGAGGTCGTCGTTGTCGCAATTGAATTCTGTCAGTGGAGAGGGCCAACTTGGCGGCCTGCACTGCACTGCACGCGCCCAGATTCTACGTCCTTGTCGTCGTCCAAACAACGGATCGATTGCGTGATCAGCGTGTCTCCGATTTGCGTCGTAATTGCGTTTTCACGTCGACTCGTCGCGCTGCCGGTGGTGTCCGCCGACAGATCGAGAGCAAGGATGCACGCACACGCATGTTCATTCCGATGAAAGGACACGATGCATGATGCATGCGAGCGAGCTCCATCGTGCTCAATAGTCAATATACCACACCCTAGACGGCTTCGATATTTTTCTAATCATGAGTGGTTGTCCTATTTATTACGCTATGTATTTACAAAATATTAGGCCGAATCACACGCATTAATAAGACCTGTAAAAAAATAATTTTACCATCCTTGAAAAACAAGTAAAAATATATCAAAACCGAATCGTTGATCACTCCCATGCATCCAACAGCTCAGATCTATTATACAGTATATTCCTGTTTAAAAATGATTACTATAGTAGTGGAAGCGTATTTTCACATTTTCGTGTCAAAATAGGAAAGAGGCGGTGGCAGCAACGGGCCAAGGGCAGCGGCAATGACATGCTCCATTTTTCCAATCATGCTCCTACCAAATCAGCAATTAAATTTGATTTGGTACTATTTTGTACCCGGTGGTACCTCTTCAAGGATCATAAAACTCTTCTAATACTATATTTGGTGGGTAAGCATAGGTCTAAAAATAGTTGAGTATAATAATGCATAAAAAAGTCTTAATATAATAGCTAATATATATATATATACATATGATCCGTCCCATAATATTATAATAACTAATGACATGATTTCACATTTCATAGTTGTTGAATCTTATCAATTGCAGGATTAAAATGACTAGCACGCCTATAAACCTTAAGATTAATGATCTGCAATAGAGCTAAGAAGACTCTTCCAGGTCTTCGAGTGTGTGAAGGTGCAAAGATCCCTGTACCATTTTTGAGTAAACAATAATACAATAAATCTAAATAGTGGCACCGTTAAGACAAATTTTACACTATGGTGCTATATTTTAGGACAAGAAGTAATTACCAATTATTTCCTCATTTATTAATCACAACGTGTTATACACACAACTAGCATAGATTTGCACAATCTAAAAATGTGCAACATTAGTATAACCATTGTCAAATATTACATCCTACCTAAAATATATCACTTTTAGAGTTTAAAATATTTCCCGAATATAACAAACTATTACTTATAAAAGATAACTTTTACCTCAAAAGTACACATACATTATTACTTACTACTTCATCCAATTTCTCTTGAGCCTATACACACTAACCCAATATTGCTATATTTTAGGATGGAGCAAGTATTTAATTTTCTTTGCTTTTTATTTTAACTTGGTATAAACATGCTATTATACTTATCTATATTATAAGTTTTTATCGGTGATAAATAAGACCCAAAGTACATTTTTAAATTTTAGTTTAGAAAACACATATAAGTGGTTGTTTGGATGTTGATCGATTGATTTAAAAATGGTTGATAGATAAGAAAAAAAATGTAGTCGCTTCACAAATGAATAAATATTATGCATTTTCTCTTGCTCTTCAGAATATTCAAATCAAGAAGTGTTTATGTTACACAAAAGACAACCAAGTTAGCATCATCGATCTCTTAATTCTACTAGTTTACCAACTTCTTTTTCTTAACAAATACTATAGATTGATACCAAAATAATATATCCAAATTATAAGAAATCCTATGGAAGCTACAAGTGCTGAATTCGTACCCTTCCAATTTTGATTTGTTGAACTATGTAAATAAATTGCGAATATGATCCACATTTTTTTCCTGATAATAAAAACCTGCTTAATTAGTGCATGCAGTAGTGTACCAACCAAATTAAAGTAGCTAGGCTGATCCTTTTTCTCTCCATTTTCACAGGGAGAAAACAGTGACGTTTCTCTGATAATTCCTTTGTTTCTCTGTGACGAATCAACTCATGTTTGATGTTCATACCACAAATATCTCCATCTAAACCATATCTTGAAGGCTCAACGGTGTACCAAAACCAAGAGAAGAATTCCCCAAGCATGCATACTTCACCATTCATGCCAAATGAGAGCTCATGCTAGGTCGCAGGCTTTAGCTACCCACTCTAGCCTCACTCATGCACATCCGACGCATCCTTATAGGGAGCTCTCTCTATTTTAAAAGACTAGTCTGAAAGGAGGATGACTACTCTTTCTAACTCGTAGCCTCCTTCTATGCGAGGTGGGACTAAAGGTCGCAAGGTGGCTGACAACGCCGCAGGCAGATGCCCTAACACAAAGATTATTACCTCTCTTTTGTTCATTGTTCATGCTAACTTCAGCTCAGAAGGCATAAGCCAGCACAGTAGTTGTGATTAGCAGCTTGAGACACCAGAATGCTCCAAGCTTTTATTGAAGGCATGCATGAGACAGGCACCACAGATTTCCTTAGTGAAGGGAACAAAAAAGTTTTTGGATCATAGATGATACAACCCATACAAGATTTTGGATCATCTGCCCTATCAATTGATGACCTCCTCCCTAAGTAGTGCACAGATCTCATTAATTTCACCAGCTTAAAACTAGGAAATCCGGCACTTATAGAACACGTACACCTGTAGATGTAGTTGATCATATCGTCCGGGGTTTGAATCCTAACCCTAAATCCTGAATCCGAAATCGTCGAAGCATCAAGCATCACGCTCATGAATGATATGCTCAGTTTCAGCTAATCGTCTCAGTTTTTCTCATGAGTCGTCGAAGCCTTGAAGAATAAAAGAGGTGTCTTGGATTCTCAAGAAAGCAATGCAAACACGAAGTTTTTTCTTCGTTGCGGTTGCGGCAATGGCGCAGATCGAGATTCGAGAGCTAGCTGTATGACTCTTCACGGTGCGTGCATCTGGTCGAGGAGGATGACGACAGCCATGGCGAGCGCCGGCTCGAAGCCGGGCTCCACCACCAGCCGGAACACGTCGGGGCCGACGGCGGCCTCCTTCCGGCAAACTGCCGCCACGCGCCGCCGGCGCTGCTGCTCCCCTGCGGAGGCGGCGGAGGGGGAGGCGAACACGTCGAGGCAGCGCCCGGCGTAGGAGCCCTCCACGTCGTAGCCGCAGCTGGGCGCCGCGACCCCGCCGGCGGACGCCCGCGCCGGCGACAGGTGGGCGAGAGACTTGGTCTGGCGCAGGCTCACGTGACGCCGCGCCGTGAACCTCTTCGGTGCCGGCGCGGACGGCGACGGCGACGCCGCGTCGCCGTCGTAGACGAGCCACTCGTCCGCCAAGCTCAGCTTCTGCAAGATCACAGGAAAACGCAAAAAATCCATCAGCGTCTCGTCCTCCCAAAGTCCCAAGAAACAGAGCACGCCGCCATGTGCACACCAATATAATACCAGGGCATGCAGCCAGTACGTACCTTGCGGCGGATGGTGAGGAGCGCGCGGCCGTCGGCGTCCATAAGGACGACCTCCCGGCGCGAGCCGCCGGCGTAGGTCTCTACGCGGAACACGAGGTTGCCCGCGCCATCGAACACCGTGAACCCCTTCCCGTTGAACAGCAGCGACCGCCGCCACACCGTCAGCGACACCGCCCCCGCCTCCGCTGCTGCCAACGCCGGAGCAGCCGGCGCCGCCGGCGCCGCGGCGGACGCGACGTTGGGGTGCACCCTTGTCATGGATGCGTGCTGCGCCCGCCCTGCTCTGGCAAGCAGCGGAGTCAAAGAGCGGAGAGGCGA
This sequence comes from Zizania palustris, assembly GCA_019279435.1. NCBI lineage: Eukaryota > Viridiplantae > Streptophyta > Magnoliopsida > Poales > Poaceae > Zizania > Zizania palustris. The sequence continues at coordinate 45,900,987 of JAAALK010000082.1, read as the reverse complement.
ATCCAACAGAGGAGACGAAGACGAGTGGTGTGAGGTGAGCAACAGTGTGGTGCCCTGCATTTTATAGCTAGTGAGGGCACTTGGACGGAAATGCCCCTGCATCTTTGGGGAATTTACAGACCATGCCATGGGTCAAAACATGTACACTAGAGATGGTTGATGGTTGGTGTTGTCACTGGATTAGTATATTCATTTATTCATATTCATAGTCCATTTCTAGTTTGCTACTTTTTCATTACCTTGACATAGTGCCTTGCATCAATGTATATAAAAAGTAGTTTTGCGTCGATAATCTTTGAGGAGTTACTAAAGTATATATTAATAGATATCAAATTAAATTTAACCATTGATTTAATAAGAACGTGATTGAAATTACCACGAGTCAGAGATGAGCATGTCGTTGGCAATACACCATTGACATGTCGTTGGTGAGCTCCTGTTGTCGTGCCGCCCCAACATCTCGCCGCTATCGATGACCCGTCATCACCCCGTAGCTCAGTCTTGTCGTGTTGCCGCTCCTGGTTGCCCAACCATCGTCGATGACCCACCGCCGCCCCGTAGCTCGGACTGGTCGCGCCGTCGCTCTAGGTCGCCCCGTCACTCTCTAGGCTGCACTGTAGTCATGCCGCTCCACGCCGCCTCGTAGCTCGACCCTATCGCCCAAGATCGTGCAGGCCGTCACTGTACACTTTTTTATGTTATCCCTTCCACCTTGCACCAGGAGTAGATATACCATTCTTTGTGCACGCATGTACCAATAGTATGTATTATTAAAATCTCAATCGTCGAATAAGTGTGATCAACAACTTAGATTTAGGGTGCGTTTGGCAGGGCTCTAGCTCTAGCTTCTTTGTCTTATGAAGCTGGAGCCAAGCCAAACAATTTTCTTGAGGATTGGATCCCGCTAAGAGCATTCCAGAAAAACAAATTAGAGTGGTTGAGCAGTGTCTAGCCAGCTTAAAATGATCCACTCCAATTTCATTGTGAATTTCATGATCCGGAACTGGAGTCGTACGAAACAACCCTTAATACCTTATCGATCTTAAGAACAATAAAATTGCTCATAAAAAAAAACTCAACTCACGAGTACGTGACTTAACATGTAACTTGTATTACTAAGATACCTTTAAGATTTAATACTCGACGTGGGCACTAATTAAATTAAGCGATAGGAATTTTCACGTGAAGTTATATTTGTATATCTCTGAGTGACGTAACTGATCGAAGTTTTTTTTTAGTTTCTTTCTTTTATTTTGAGAGGTTATAACGATTTCTGAATTGCACGCGTATAGGTATTTACAAAACTACAAAATTACCTTTAGATAGAGCTGATGGAAGTTTATTTTTTTCAAAAAAAAAACAAGCATTTTCTTAATTACATTGGTTACCTAAAGTTATTTATAATATGAGTTAGCCTACGGCCGGATGGATAAAGGTATTTGGTTGCATTTGTTCAAACTAAGTTACGATCCAATAATTTTACTAGCGTTGTCTATTGATTTTTTTCGAAAATATATTTGCTAAAATTATATATATATATATATATATATATATATATATATATGCTACACCGTGGGTGTAGAATAGCTATTCTACCGAGAAATTTACTATGTAAAATAACTATTCTACCCATGTGGTGTAGAGTAGTGTTTCCGTGTGTGTGTATATATATATATATAAAATATATTTTATTGTTAGAGGCTAAAGCCAGTATAAGCCAAATAAGATGTCTAAATGGAGGGGTGAATCCAGAATGAAAATGATCCGATGTTTTATTGGTACCTGAGATTTTCTGAATGTATCATTGATTGTGCCAAAAGGTGTCCCACATTTATGTATACATGAGGTTTAGTATACCAAAAAAATAAAAATTTACTTGTGTTCTTTGCGCCACGTAAAACACATGTGGCTGCTTATGTCTAAATGTATATGGACAAACCCACTAAATTACAATCGATATAGCAAAAGAATATATATATATATATATATATATATTATCCTACACCACATGTGTAGAATAGCTATTCTACCGAGAAATCTACTACTAAAAAAATAGTACTCAATTGCTATTCTACTGAGAAAATCTACTACTAAAAATAGTCGGTATATAATAGTGCTCCCATGTATGTATGTATGTATGTATGTATGTATGTATGTATGTATGTATGTATGTGTGTGTGTGTATGTGTGTATGTGTGTGTATGTGTGTGTGTGTATGTATGTGTGTGTGTGTGTATGTATGTATGTATGTATGTATGTATGTATGTATGTATGTATGTATGTATGTATGTATGTATGTATGTATGTATGTATGTATGTATGTATGTATACCCATGTAACCGTTTGTGTGAACACAAACAACCGATACCTAAGTTATAAATAGATTTGAGATATTACAAGTATAAGGGGGTGTTTGGATGGGGCTAAAAATTTTTAGCCCCTATCACATCCAATGTTTAAATACTATTTTAGAGTATTAAATATAGACTATTTACAAAACCCATTCATAATCAGAGGATTATTCACGAGACGAATCTAATGAGTCTAATTACACCATGATTTGACAATGTGATGCTACAGTAAACATTTTCTAATTATGGATTAATTAGACTTAAAAAAATCGTCTCGCGATTTAGTCTCCGATTGTGCAATTATTTTTATAATTAGATCACGTTTAGTCATTCAAATTAATGTTGAAACATCCGATGTGACACGGGCTAAAATTTAGCCCTTGGATCCAAACACCCCCTAACTAGAAGAAACTTTATTTAGAAATATACTTACTACTAGTTATGATCTTAATTAAAGTTGTTGCTTGGCAGATCAACAGCGACACTTCTAGAAAACTAAACTAAAAGATAAAAATATCCTGTCTTTTGTGCAGATGAGAGATTCGAAACAACGTTACGTTCCATCAACGGGGAGCTGAGTGATGGGAAAAAGTTGAAAAAAATCTACCGGCTGTAAAAGTTTGATCGCCAAACACCAAACACGCCCAATTCCTGGGTAAGGGTTTAAAACGAGTATAATAAGTCGACGTAAGCGGACTATAAGATTTGTTACATTACATTAATATAAGAATAATTATAGTGTGTGAAATAAGGGGTGTGTAAGAGAATTTTTTTACCTTAGTACTAGTTCTATACATTGAGAAGGTAGTGTTAAGGGGTGTTTGGATCAAGGAGCTAAATTTTAGCTCGTGTCACATCGAATGTTTGGACGTCAATTTGAAGTACTAAACATGAACTAATTATAAAAGTAATTGCAGAATCAAATGATAATTCACAAGACGAATTTATTAAGCCTAATTAATCCATAATTAGCCAATATTTATTGTAGCATCACATTGTCAAATCATGGTGTAATTAGGTTCATTAGATTCGTCTCGCGAATAATCCTCCGATTATGAATGTGTTTTGTAAATAGTCTATATTTAATACTCTAAAATAGTATCTAAAAATTTAGCCCTCAATCCAAACACCCCCTAAGGGCGTGTACAACCCCATTTAATTTGTGGTCTCTTGAGAGGTCTCTAGGGGGTTAAGTGAAAAAAATACAAGAGACGGGCTCTTCGCGAAGAGTCCGTCTCTACACGATTCTCCATACGCATTATCTCTTAGCTGCATTTATGATTCAGAGGCTTAGGGTTGTACCATGCAGTTTCTTTGTTGTCTCTTGTACTTTAAAAACCGTTCCGTCGTCTTATGGTTGTACATGCCCTAAGTAAGGTATAGATTTTAAGCATGGATACTAGTTCTTCAAATTAAATAATACTATTTTTTGGTTTGCTAGTTGTCCATTGGATACAACATGTATTATTTTATATTTTTTATTTTACTAAAAGTCTCACCTATAGTATTATAAATTGTAGCATTTTTTTTCTAAAAAATAACTTTGCCACATGTCAATCTAATACTAGTTTCATAGCTCCTCACATCACATTGTAGATGCTCTAAGTCTAAGATGGATGAAAGAAAGAAAGAGTGACGAAAAGCGAGCTACTAACATCATATTCGTATATATGTTCTAATGAATTTTGTGAGATGATGTGATATACATTAAATATATAATATATATAGACAACTAATTATTATATAAATTGACTATTAAATTAGATATGACATGATATAAATATAATTAAAACGTCAACTAGCTAAATTATTTTCCTCAGCTCTTAGCGGTGTGAACATGAGGGGAGGCGTTAATTAATTGGAAACTAAGCGGCCAAAGGCAGCTCGCAGCTCGGTCGATCGCTCGGCCATCGTGGCTCGGGCGGCTTGGCGGCGGGGCCCACACCTTGTCATGTCATATCTCTTACAGCCTCATTCGATTCATGTTTCAGACTTTGCACTTTAATCACAAATTTTAGGTTCACACGCACATATATATATATATATATATATATATATACACACGTGTAGAATAGCTATTCTACACCGACTACTTTCAGTAGTTGATTTTCTCGGTAGAATAGCAATTGACTATTATTTTTTTCTCAGTAGTAAATTTCTCGGTAGAATAGTTATTTTACACCTGTGGTGTAGAATAACATTTATATATATATATACACACATATATAGGAGCATTATTCTGCACCACGTGTATAGAATAACTACTTTACACCGATCACTTTCAATAGTGGATTTTCTTAGCAGAATAACAATTAAGTAGTATTTTTTTCTCAGTACAATAGTTATTCTACATCTATGGTGTAGAATAACATATATATATATATATATTGATAAGGATTGGAGAAATACTTTCACTCTAACAAGACAATAATAACAACTACTTTGAATCATCTTTTGAGTGCTTGTGTTACCGCTTCAATCTAAGTCATTGCGAGATCTTCCGAAGGTGAGAGAACCAGAGGTGCCGGATAGGTCGAAGCCTCCTTCGCCAAACAGGCTACACGTGTCGAAACCCCTTGGGAGTAATGTCAAAACCATAGGCTCTTTGTCTCCTTCGACAAAATGTATGCATTGTCTTGTTCACACGAAATGTTACTAAACTATCTATATGTAATTCACGGTTCTACACCGTAATAATCGGTTAAATGTAGAGAGTAAAATAATATTACCCTATCGTTACCATGTCTATAAATACCCTCTCCTAATCCCCTTGTAGTGTAGAGGAATTGAACTCTTTGAGGGCTGGTTTGGGAGCCCAGAATCCCAACCCATTCCCTGGGGATGGGCCGGGATTTTGAACGGGCCAGGATTCTGGGCTTCCAAACAGGCCCTGAGTGTTCAACAATTCAACTCATGTTCGAAGGCTATTATCCACTTCAGATGCCTTAGACATTGCTCGAGCCTCTGTCTATACTTTGAACGCTTCAAGTTCTAAACAAAAAATGTTGTATATTTTCTAATTATGCCAACAATAAGTAATAAGAATACATTATCTTTTTTTGAGGTAGATTAGTGTAGAGCTAATAAGGACTGATTGACTGAAGTAACGGTAAACAAAGTTTAAGTGTCCCATATGTATTTTACATAAAGGTAAAAACTATCATTTACAAATAATAGATTTTATATTTAAATCAATTTTTGAACAAAAAATGCTATATTTTATTCATGTAATTAAATAGAGATACAAGAATTAGAGAGCACAAAATGTGTTTACCTCTTGGTCAACTATAGGAAACCAACAAAACAAAACCCAATTCTTTGTAGCCCTGCTGTTGCTGAAGATCTGAAGATCCATCGAAGACAAATATTTCAATATAGGAACAATTAGTCAATAATACGTTAGAAAATGAATATATATATATATATATACACACGGGAGCGCTATTCTACGCCACGTGTGTAGAATATCTATTCTACACCGACTACTTTCAGTAGTAGATTTTCTCAGTAAAATAGCAACTGATTACTACTTTTTTCTCAGTATATATATAATTTGTTGGGATGATCCTAATATGAATAATATAGAGGGGTGACGATTAGTTTGGAAATTAATCGCCGTCGCCGTCTCAGCTCGATTGTCTGAGCCCTGTTTGTTGGTCAAATGGCTTAGAAGTCACACTGTTTAATTAGTTGTTAATTACTTGGGTGTGCAAGTGCAACGACACAACCAATTAATCAGCGTTTTTTATTTTTATTTTTTTGCTTTCGGGTTTTCTATTATTGTAACGAGGGAAAATGAGGTGCGCTGCGCGATGTGTTTTGCTCGTAACGTTACGCAATCGTGCATGTCATTAGTTAGTAATTAGGAAATTGTTTGCCGTCTCCGTCTACGCGTGCGTGACGAGAAGCTAATTATTAAGCTCAGGTCAACGCTTTGGATGGCCGTCACTCCTTCCTCCGCCGCCTCTGCTTGACAATTTGCGCCCTGTTTGTTGGTCAAATGCCTCAGTCGTAGTCACACTCATTGTCAGCGCACGTATAATGCAACAGCTAAATTATTGTAATTTATAATACGTACATCTAAATAGATAAGAAGTACAATCACAATAATAATCTATTTAGTTGTCTAAGTTTTTTAATGCTTGCAGCTCCATCAGTGTAATCCTCACTCTCACCAGCACGCAGGTACTGGATATGCTGTCAAATCAAAATTTTATACTTACTTCGGTACACAAAAACAAATCATTTTGAACATAATTTCACGTACCAAAGAGCAATTAATTAGTATGTATTTTCTATGTTTGCTCCTATTAAATATAGTGTAAGAGTAAATATAACACGAAAAACAAGAAAGAAGTAGTATTATTTGAGGGGTATAGTTGTTTGAAATGCACAATAAAATGCAAAACGACTTGTTTTAGCAACCTCTTGATACAAGTCTAAAACAACTTGTTTTGTGTATTGGAGGGAGTATGTGGTTCGATAAGGCCATTTTTAAATTGGATAAATATTTATTAAACTTGTATTGTAATTTAATATATTTACGATAAATCTTCAATTATTGAAGGATCAATTTAAAAAATTCACAAATATAAATAGTTCAAGTTCCGCTGCACACGTAGAAGAGAAACATACACAAACATAAAAATATGTAATCTCTCAAACTTTATTTTTTGAACGAAAGGAAACTTTCGAACGCACATTCACTATATTTCATCAATATACTACACATAAAAAATCTAACTTTTTTGGTAGTGCATAACATTTGGCTTCTTGTTTTTACTTAATAAAAGTATGCGTCAACTTTAAAATATACATAACAGTGGAACAAAAATAAAAAAGAACGGTAAAAAACCACAATATATTATTAAAATTATATTTTAAAATTTAAATTTTGATACAGTATTTTAGTACTAATAGAAACAATCCCTAAAAATTCACTGCAAAGTTGGAAAAGGAAAAAACTGAAATTTTCTGTAAAGTTGGAAAAAGAGAAAGAAAAGAATTGAAGGCGCCGGTGACAGTTCAACCTCTGGGCTGCATAGTGTTTAATAAATATTTTCATATTTTCTCTATATTATATGTCAGCTTAGACTAAGGTATGTTGGACACCAACATACCATATAGATCCGTCCGTGATGCTAAATAAAAACATAAGCTTCTTCCATAATCCCTTATGCTAAATGAAGAATAACTAGTGCATTGACAAGCATGAAGTAATTTGTCGGTTCAAAATTTGATATAGGGAATGAATTTTACTCCCTACATTTGAAGTGAGGAGAGATAAGTAAAAAATGAGATATGATAAGAAATAGAATAGAGGATTTATTGGAATGGAGTAGTTTTTACAGTAAATACCTTAACTTTAATAACAATAGGAAAACAAATAGAACATCTCTCGGTGTTGAAGATGCTTTAGTTCTTAGTTCTTAATTACTTGGGCAACGACACAGCCAATTAATTACTTGTTTTTTTTGCTTTCGGGTTTTTATTGCAACGAGGGAAAATATGGGGGTGTGGTTTGCTAGCTTGTAATGCTGTTACGCAATCATGGCATTAGTTGTACGCAGGGTTAACGCTAAGGTAACCGGTTCCTACCGGTCGGTCGGCCGGCCGGTTTCAGTAAATGGTTTAGAATTAAAATTTCAAAGTTTTTCAAATTTTAAAAAATCTTTAATAATAGGTGATTTATGATTTTTTTTAAAAAAAATATTTTTTTTCAAAAATATACAACTTTAAAATAGCTTTGGAGCTAGCGCAATGAGATAGTTAAAGATAAAACTAAAAAAAATGCCCCAGCTAGTATAATAGTCTATCATTTCTAGTTTTTATACAATTTAATTCAACAAAAAAATACAAATATCATACTAAATTTTTATTATTACATCACTATTTTCCTTACATTTCTAGTTTTTTCTAGTCTTATTTGTAATTTTTTATGTTTTTATACTTTCGGACTCACTCATTTGCTAATTTTACAGTCTTTATATATCTCCTTAATATCTATGTCTGTCCAATCTCATGACATTTTTAAAATTATTGAAAATTGAAATTGTATACGAAAAAATTTTCTTTTAGACCGATTTGCAGCCAGATAGCTAATGCTCACACGTGAACTAAAGATGTTACTCGTCTATGGTAACATAGATAGACACATCTACACTACTATAAAAGAAGTTGGTAACAGTAAATCTAACAACACCACTATTTCTTAGCGTAAACCAAAACTTTTTAACCTAGTGATATTGTTCTAATATTGTAATTTTTTTTTGATATATAGTAGCTAGAAGTAAAGCTAAGGACACAGTTCATTCAATGAAACAACAAACAGATATTCCATCGAGATCGAACTTTGGGAAAACAGAATCGCCTTGGTTAAGTTCGTACGTAGTGAGTAGTGAGATACAAACACCGGCCACAGAATGACAGAATCAAGTCTCTCCAAGAGTGAAGGCTGCCAACATCCGACAACGACACGGCGAATCTCATGGCGACGACTACTGTGCAGTGTGCACCATCCACATGCATCAAAACCCCCGATAATTCGTAACTTTCAATATATATATATATATATATATATATATATGGCAACGACATATCAGACATTAAAATCATTTAATCAATGATCGATGTATGTAGATGAGAAAATAGTAAAATCACTTGTTCGTCGAGAATTTTGCTTCTTCAGAAGCAGACGCGCGCATCTCGTAACTCTCTTTCGCCGGCGATCTCGATCGAGAGAGGAGGCGGCTTGGACAGTGCATGTGTACGTATATATGTACGTAGTAGTCTTGTCGAGCTGATCTCGTTTTAATTAATTTGCTAGCTGCGTGTAGTGTAGCGTAGCTCGATCGCGCGCGGTCGACGCCGTTGTTGACGTCGCCGTCCGTCTCCACGTGGGCGATGGCTGCCGCTCCGCATGCAGTCGCCTTGCTGATGACCACTAGCAGCGCAGCTAGCTTCTTCCCGGCCGGCGGGGAGTAAGAAATTAAGTGCTCCGTTTCTGTGGACAGTACTGTGGCTAGCTGACTCCATCATATCGCCGCCGAGAAGATCATATCGATCTACATTATATTCTACACAGATTATTGAAGTTGCTTGCCGTTATGTATTATTAATGCATCGATGGAAAGGTTTCTTGTGATGTTTCCAATGACTACCAGGTCAGCCAGTGCAACAACCACTTTATTTGGAGCTCTCTCTTATTAGCTTGCAAATGTTAATTTCTGGCTACATAAAACTAACTAAAGACTTTCGATGGTTAATTCAATTTATGTCGGTTTTTCCTAAAGCCGACGAAAGAAACATCATTTTGATGACTCATTTGAGCCGACGAAAGAATTAGTTAACTTTCGTCAGTCCAACATCAGTCGACGGTGATAAAAAATCCTCGCGCAAGAAAGGTACCATATACAAGTGGACTTCTCCTGTGTTTTTTTGTATCTTGCCCTCATGGTGTACATCAAATCTAACAATTATTTTGTAAGTACCAATTTGGAAAATCTGACTAATATAAGTTATGCTGGTTCTGATCATGTGAGCATGCATATGTACTACAATATTGTAAGCCAGGATTGCTAGTTAGAGCACCTTTTTGGCACACCATTGTGGTTGGTTTGCTCATCTATGATGCATCTCTGGTTATATAAGCTTAGCCCGGTGGATAAGCTTCTCATTGAGTTATTGTTCATTGCTGAAATGTGTTTGTATTTTTTTACCTTTGTTTTGTTATGTCTGTATCTCAATTTGTTCACCATGCATGCCTTCTAGTTTTATTTTATAAGTTTTTGTTTTTCATATGAAATCAGAACTATCATTGTTAATTATATCATTATATCAGTTCTAGTTAAATGGAAATAATTGCTGCTTAACTCATTTGACACAGTTTTACCTAAGCCTTAGTGCTGTCAACCACTATAAAAATCATGTGTTATGATGGCATATTTCTCATTTTCTGTAAATTCCAATTTTTATATGTCATGGCATATTTGTCTACTTCCCTGCATATGTTCACATGATTCTTCTAATTTTTAGTGTATCATGTTAAATTAATCATTGAATGAAAGTTTTGTGGTCACAATTTTTCAGGTCACCTGTTCTATTTTAATATGATAGAAAAAAAATAAAAAAAACTTAACTTCCATCCACCATTTTCAGTCGAAGCCGACTGAAATTAGTGTCAGCCAGCCACGAACTTTTGTTGGCCTAATCTAACCGACACGTATCTTTTGTCTGCTTCCCATGGAAAATAAGTATCTTTCGTTGTGGTGAATAAATCTCGTCTTGAAGCCAATTCACTACCGGTTGTTGTTTGGGTTAATTTTTTCCGTGTTATTATAATTTTTATGGTTTATCAATATGTCATCGATATGTCAAAAACAAATAATGTGGGCCACCACGGTCACAAGTGGCACGTAGTTACTACCGCTACTTTTAAAAATATATAATGAATCCAGTACGTAGTTGAGCATGTGAAACAGAAATGATCTTCGATAGCACAACTTTACTGATGGCTAATGAGATCAGTCACTAATTAAACACCAACGTTTAGCTCGAGGGGCTAATAAGAAACGTTTAACTCACCCTTAATTATATTAATTTAATTAGTAGTGACACGGATATCTTATTAGCCATCACTAATAAGGTGGCAACTGGTGATATGCCTACAAAACGTACGCCCATCACTAATTATATGTAATAACCTTTAGTAATGGATGATTTACATGATGTCTATTGAATCACTACTGAGCTGAGGTGACTATTAATTATAGGATTATTTTACGGTACTTAAGGAGGTAACAAGAGGTACCACATTTTTTTAGTATTAATTTTGGTACCTCATGTGTCTGGAGCTGAGGTACTAAAATTAACACTAAAAAATATAATACCACCTCATTAACTATCGTAAAATTTCTCTTAATTATAGGATATGCCTATCAGTCACAATAATAATGCGTGTAAACATTAGCTAGCGATGGACCTATAGTACCAATAATAGAAAAGTACCGTACGTATAGTATAACTCTTCCTGGCATCTGATCCCTCTAACAAATTTGAGCCGTATTTTTTTTAAGAAAGCCATGTGATCAGATTTAATTTGTTTTAAAATCATTTTTACTACTCGACTCGACACAATCAGTTTCGAAGTTCTAGAATCTTATTTGAAGTTATTTATGTCCAGTCAGCACGGTGTAATGTTCGAAAAACGCACTTCTAAAAAGCGGTAAAATTGGAATTTATAAAGATACTTATCCGTTAGTACGTCGTATATGATCTAAGAACTATATATGAAATGTATTTTTATAATAGGGAATTTGATCATATACCCTCAGTTTTCAATAAAACTGAAGATTTAATTTACCACATCTCAATGATATATGAGATCTACTTAGCACAATGACATGTGGGCCAACAGAGCAAATCATCAATATCTATATAAATAGATGGTATTCATATAAAATTATTTTTGTGGATATATAATTTAATAGTTTTTCATAAATAGTTTTACTAGAGTAGGTACTGCGAGGTTCCGAATTAAATCTCACCGTTGATCTGTCAATGGCACCATCGGAAAAACAGACTACAGATCGGATGGGAGGGGCGCTAGCGCCGCCGCATCGTTGGCGTGCCGTCGGACCATCCTTGCGCAGCGCCGCCTATGCCGCCCCGCCGCTCCCTTGCCGCCGCCCCGCAGATCTACCATGCCACCCCACGGCTCCCCAGCCGTACATGTTGCCACCCCACAGATCTGCCTCGCTGCCCCGTTGACGGTTGATCTGCCCGGTCGTGCCACCACACCGCGCCGCCGACCCATCCCATGTCGTCCCCGTTAACTAATATGTAGATATGAAATGAATAGAATACTATTCCACCTTACAATAGTAGTGGAGGTATCATTCTTTTCGTACATAGGTACTAGTAGATACTGTTCTAATCTTGCTCATTAGATAGGTATGATCAACGGTTTAGATTTAATACCTCTTCACAAGTGATTGACTAATGAAGACCAATAATATATATACTCGTCTCTAAAAATAATTTTTCCGTAGCGGCTTGCTGTTAACTTAATTAATACAGGTCATTATATATATATAATAGGTATATTAAGTACGGCTCATATAAATTAAAATTGTACTCATCTGTATGTACCACCAAAACATTTACTCCTTCTTCTTCTGTTTACTAATGCAAGTCATTGTAACATTTGTCAGATTCATCCGTAGATTATAAATCTATGTATAAATCTGACAAATATCAGAATGACTTATATATATTCGGAAATGAGAGGAGCAAAAGACATTGTATTTTTTTTAAAAAAAATCTCCTGAACTGTACAAGCATGCAGAGTCGTGTAACACACTAAAAGCTAAGCATTAGCTAAGCTGTGGCCGGCGGTCCATATCAAAATCCAGATTATTCCAGCTGAAACCTGACATGCATTCGGCCGGCCACCATAGCTCGCTCGCTCGCTAGCTAGCTTTTGCACGCTTTGTATCCACCTAGCTAGTGCTCATCGCAATCGTCGCGTCCTCGTCGTTGTACAGTTGCGTTTGTTATTTATTTAGCGACGATTTCACGGCAAAATCAGCAGTCCTACGTTCTTGCCGGCCTCCAAGAAAGAGTGCAACCAACCACACACCACAGCTAGCTACCTATATATATATACATACACATATATAATAATATTCTTCGTCGTTTGATGCAGGAAAAAGATATCGAATCAATCGTGCGTACGTGTGAGGCCTTCTCTCTCCAGACGATTCATGGTGGCAATGAGTACGTACGTCTGGATCACCGCAATCTACACTCTACAGGTGATATTTAATTTATTCCATGTATAGTTTCACGTGAATTGTATGCATGCATGGCCCGCGTGATTGATCAATCTATAGATGATATATAGCTAACGCGTGCTTACTTTGTAATAACATGGCTTTGACAAAGTCAAACGACATCTAAGATTTTGATTGATTTGCTGAATTGTAAGATGCATGGTTTTCATCATGACAAATTAAAGTCAAACGACGACATCCGGTTAGTAGTAAATTAAAGCTAGCTATAAACATATTTGATGTATAAAAACTATAGCATGCAATAGATTTGTGTTTTATCTACATCGAGAGTTTAATTTAATCTTCAAGACTTTTGTAAATTAATAAGCAATTAACCTCCCGGCCTCTTGGTTAATTTGATTGCCGGCCGGGAGCCTACGCTCCCACGCACGGTTCTCTCTTCAACGTACAGGCTCCCTCCGGCTTAATTTCCTAAAGGAAATGTTTTAGACTCATATCAACAGTTTCAACAGTTGTTTAAAACAAATTGTTTTATATTTTATTGTGCATTTTGAATGTTTATATCCCTAAAGTATAGTATTACTTCCTTCTCGTTTTCTGACGTTATATTTACTAATGCATTGTGTTTAATAGAGATAAACAAGGAAAGTTCAAACAAATTAATCATTCATTATTGTTATCGGTAAGATTTTTTATATATACACGTATAAATTGGAATAGCGTGTTATGGTGGTCATGTGGTTCCTAAATTATAGCTTAGGTGCCGTTTGGTTTAGAGACAAGGTGGGATAGAACGATTCTGTCATAATTTTTTAGGATGGGATCGTCTTATCTCGTGTTTGGTTGCGAGGGATGGGATGTCCTAGTTTTGTGTTTGGTTGGTGGGTTGAGAGAAATTAGACTCCACCCCGAAACCTCGGTCCCACACCGAAACACCTTCGGTCTATTTCAAAACCTACGGCACATCCTAAAGCCTTTGTCTCGAAATATTCGGCCCGCCACAGAACCTCTAGCCCTGTCCCGGAGCCTCCACGCATGAGGTGGGACGAGCTCGTCCCTCATTTTTTGGGGGACAAGTTCGTCTCGAATATTGGAGGAATATTCCTTGATGGGACGACTTCGTTCCACCTGACTCCGAACCAGCAAACACTGTAAAAAACGGGACCGTCCCTTCCCATCCCACGTCTCGTCCCTTTAACCAAACGGCACGTAGTTCCCAAAAATCTTAGAAGGGGTGGTCATGCATCAAATGATACCAAAGTCATCACTTGGCAATTAACAGCCAAGCGTGCACTTTCCAATGAGCAGGAAGTGTGGCCTACCACACCGTCCAACAGGTAGCTAACTTGTCAAATTGTGCCTACCACATCCACGTGATGGTCGGCTGTCCCTGTATCTCCATCGGTTTGTTACATTATTTTCAGCTTTGGACGACTGATCGATCGGGTGAGAGCAGCGTGCTTGTTATCGTATAATAATATCTTTTCGGTTGGTTCAAGTATGCTTCTATAATTCAACGTTAATAATAACAGCTTGATCTATCTTGCTAGTAACATCAATATTAACTGAAAGTCGTAATCGTAATTAATAGATGAGTTTACGGTAGTTCCTGGAATTTTGGATAGACCGATATGAATATTTCAGAAATTACGAAATAAATCTCGAAGACATGTGTCAAGAAAAGGAATACCGAGTGGTCGGAAATCGGACTAGCTAGGGAGTTGGTACTGACGAGTGCCAAATTGAGCCGAAGACTCAGGAGTTAGGATCAACACTACCGAGTGCTGGATCCAAGTTGGTACTCGAGAGTCCGGGGTCGGCCGGTCGAGCTCGACCACGAGCCTCTGACATCTGACTACTTGTCTGGCAAGAGACGCGGTCTTTCCTTTTCTTGTTCCGATTTTTTGGAACGTGGAGAAGATTGTGGGATGTGGTTATATGGAAACCGACTTGGTTCAGATTGTGATCGCGGCACGAGATCTGGTTGCTCCCATATAAATACTCATTGACCTGACTGATTCTAAGAGGATGGATTCATACTAGATCAGAACCAAGATAGGGTTTTGGTTCGTTGTCTTCTCTCGGTTGTGTTGTCGACGTAGTCTACTTTATTCTGTTCACCGGCATGCACCGGGGATGGAAGAGCAAGTCTTCGAAGCCAGTCGCCCTTGTGATTCTGCACCGAGATAGAGCAAATAAGGTTTTTGGAAAGCGTTCTGCGTGACTGCTCAAGTTCGTAATCACGGCACGTCTTCCGATCCGTCTAGATCTACATTCATCGTCGGTCGTCGTCGAGTATTGCGATCCGACACCAATAGAAGCATCTCTGCCCCGACCATGAATTCATCCTCTACTATCGTACAATACGTGTGTTACTATTCTGTACTATTTATGATCATATTTTTTGAATCCATGGTTATCGTATCTATGTACTTGTTCTGTTCATGCTAGTTTGCGTTGAAACCATTAATTATAAAATTACCTAATATCCCAACGGTAGCACCGTTGACTTAAATCGTGAATACAGACTTGATCCAACAACGGAGCTTGCATGTACTGCAAGCTTCATCGTTGAATAATTCAAATGGCTAGACCACGAACCTGAAAATGAACCTACAGGCTACAGGGATATATAGCCACGTATATATACAACAGCTAATTATTGAGAGCCGACGTTTTTCAAAGTTAATTAGGTCATCTGCACGACATGGAAAGGCCTGTTACGGACAACGGACAAGTGGCACCGCCCTACTCATTTACAACCGCTCAAGTCAATTGCTTCAGCTTGACTGACAAACTACCACTCGATCTAGCTAGAGATGTACGTAGATGGCTACTTGACTGGATATCTACGTGAAGCCTGGAATGCTTGTGTGCATTTCCTCAGTTTTTTTTTTTGAAGCCAGGGGAGAGGCAGCCATAAAATCGAATTTGGGTGAGCTAGCGCACCATCTGTGATACCAGCAACATTCTTCGCATTAAGATAACATTTGGTTTAACATAAATGGTAATGAAATTAATTACAGTGATAAGTTGTAACAATATATCAGATTATTATATTTATTTGGTTAATAAGTGCAATGTATTTTATTTACATTATAATGTTTGGTTAACAAGTATAATGTATTCTGGTAACGTAATCTGATATCGGCGTGGTTAGAATGTAATGGACGACTAATTATTATATTGTAATCTGATTACGTGGTATCTAATACCAGTACATCCAAACCAAACAAAAATCTAACGTAATTTATTTACACCGTAAAAAAATAACACTTAAAATAAACTCAACATTTACTATATACTAGAGCTGCTTTGTATGATCTATCTGAGTGTGCGCGTGTCAGTTGATGGGTCAGGCCATCAAGAAAATTTGCGCCTCTGCCAATATAATACTCCCTGATTTAGATTTGAAGTTATTTTAATCTATACGAGTACATTATAGATTAACAGTTTAGACACGTACGGCCCCAAATATTATGAAATGAACTTATTATCTTCTTCCATAAAACTAAATGCAGGTAATATCGGGAAAAATCATGCTGCAATAGTACGGCTAAATGATCACTATTTTATGTTATCCCCTTAAATCATTTTTCTATATATCTCTCCATTATTGTACTTGTCAAATAAATAAGCTGCTTCACTTTTCACTTCGTGCTCACACTTGTTGTCTAATTACAGTTATTATTTGAAAATGTTATAATTCATTAATTCATGCATCATATCTATGTATTTTTCAAACAAACTAACTGCAACTATTCTATAATCCACTGGAAAAACACACAAGAAATAACCACGGAGCACACTTATGAATCCAAAAAGGCCAGGCCCAAAAAATTTAAGCCATAAAATGTACAAAAAATATATATAAAGCCCATAAAAGGAGAAACAAACTGGAAGAAAGGCTACAAATCCCAAAAAACATTAAGCCACAAATGGGGACGCCCACTGAAAAACTTTTTATATAAAAATTGTTTTAAATCCGTTTTCAATTTTTTACATTAAATTCATTCAAACCCTTACATATAATTTTATAAACTGGATTTTTTTAGCTAGTCAAACCTAGATACAATAGCTATAAATGGATCAAGGGTATTTAATTAAGCAATCTAACTTTACTTTCAACTAAAAATCATAAATCTTAGAGGTAAGGTTTCCCAGCTGCACCAGGCCTTTTGCCCCTTAATTTCATCAACAACCATCAGTTTTGAGCTTAGAGAACCACATAATTAATCCGTTTTGCATGTCACCGCCGTATTGATCTGCCTCACAAAGAAACAAGGCATACAAGATATAGAACAGTCGACCGGCGTAAAAAGAAAACACATTCGTTTATTTCTCTGGTGGCAGTGCAAATCAACAGCAATTTGGGGCGACATGCTACTACATATGAAACAGACAAAAAATACATGCTTTATAAATGCAAAACAATCCTTGCTTGCCATGACTTCTCAACAGCTAATCGCCGGAAGAAAACATATACCGCAATTTTTTCGGTCGCTGAAGAACATTAAACCACTTGATAATTAGCGGTTACCAAACGGGCCCTCTGCGAATACTTGGGCGGGTTACCATCCTTAAGAGGACGGATTCCAGTAACCTGAAAAGTATCGAGAAAACAAGATTACCACAGAATGACACGAATAGGAAACCAAACATAGAATCTGAGTCTGTGAACAGATACGGGGAAGCCAACCTTCAAATCGCTGAATGTACTAGATGCGGAAAATCCAATGGATATGGGGAAAAATGTTGAAGGATCAGCCGGCGGGACAACAAATTCCATGGAGCCACTGCAAACATGAGGGAAAAAGCAAGAGTTCACAACACAGGACAAAAAGAAAAGCAAAGCAAAGCATAGCATAGCTAAGAAATCATATATTTCATGGACCTGCGGTTCGACTGATCAATAAGAATAATGGACCATTCCAACACAGAGTTTCTCGAGTCATACCTGTATGCACAATGAAAGTTAAATGACAAAAGGCATTAGAAGCAACAATCAACTTTCACTGTGCTGTCTACCTTACCAACCATTAAGGAAATCAAAGTTAAGCTCTATCTACACAAAACCTGTCATTTAGGACCAGTTCTGATAAGTCGCTTGGATTAAATCCCCACAAATCCAAAAGATATCCCTCTTATGCTTACAGATTAACAGTTTGAATTATATGCCAGTCTCAAGAACAAAGGCTAGTATGCAGTTATCACTTTTTAATATTAGCATCTAGCCATCTACACTAAATAAGGAGACAATTGTCACCTAACAGTTTTGTCGGAGGATCATTTTAGTAAATATGATGGATTAAACTAAAGAGGAATCTGAAACATTACTTCCACTCTCCATCAATCTGTTTAACACTTGGAGCCTCCCGGAGAGCAGGGAGTGGTATAGATATGACAACATTGTGCAGGTCAAACATCTCCGCAGCTTCATATTCAATGTTGACATAGGTTTCATTTCCAGATACTGATGGCCAGCAATTGACTGCACCAAGCAAAAGCATGTTACTAAAAGTAGCAAGCAACCATGCAAAACAAAAGCATGAATTTGAAGTAAAAATTAATAGATAGAAGAGAATAAAGTGATTGTGCACCTGATAGAGGTAACGACGACTCATCCATCCCCTGAATTCTCCATTTAACCAGAGGAGTTTCATTTTGACCACTTGGGAATGGCCTGTTTGGATCTTTCGCCCCCACAACTTGTTGAGTGTTAAACAAATCCTTGTGGATATTGGGATGTGTTTTGAAGCTTAGCCCAGGTACATCTAGGTTTTCAATCTATAACACACCAAATATGGAATAATTAGCTCCAACCAATCATAGAAAAACAGTGTCACTCATCCGCAATGCAAACATGGGACAAGAATCATATATGAAATAAAATGCAACAACAAGAAACAAATGCTCATTAGCATCACGAACATGGCACAAAGTGCAGAAAGCAAATGTACACGAATTATCTTAGCTGGATGGTGACCCAATATCGATGGATTATATTTACTTAGTACAATATCTCATCTAGGTTCACATAAAAAGCAAATAGAAATTGTTATGTTATGTACTTTCTTCTGTTTGCTTGTTAAAATTTTCTGTCTGTAGAATAAATGAATTCAACCAGAAATCCATAATGCTAGAGGTTCAGAAAGAATGTTACCTGCAACTGGATAAACCCATCTGCATCATTGAGGACCTGAAGAGCAAGGGTCCCTTGCACGTCAAAGTTATTAACACCTCCATCTCTTTTAACTATAACATTCAGTTTTTCTTCAATAGTTACTGTGATAGGATCACTTGGTGGAAGAGGAGATGCCCTTGACTGAACTGAACTTGGTTGTACATCCTCCAGAATAACTTCTCCTTCAGCTTTCAAAGATTCTAGGAACTGATTTGTCTTCTGTGTCTTACCCAGTTTCATACCGAGACCTTTACCAGGAGCAGTAGCAGCTGCAGATGGACGCCCTGCACAAAAATTGCTAACAGTTAGAATAAAACAGAAGTAATACAGTATAGCTAACTGAACTGTCACAAGCAGTTATAACAACAAGCAGGTAATATATTGCTAAAATATCCCCACTATCAGGACCACTGACATGAGAAAACTGTTTTACTAATTTAAATCTTGAAAGATCTGAATATCAAGTACTGTAAGAAGAAAATCCTAACCTACGCAATAACTGAATAAGGTTGTCCTTAAAGCAGAGATACAATATATGGCAACTTGGCAAGAAAAATGTAATGGGTCTTTAAGTTACCTCCTTTGGGCTTGCTTGAAAATGAGTCCATATCTGTACTCAGTCCACCTAAACCAGAACCACTTCCAAATCCAGTACCAGTAATGCTCATATCATTGAATGTTTTTTCAATTACCCGTGGACCGGATATTGATGAGTATCCTCCTTTGTCAAGTTTGCCCCTTTCCATCTGCATGACATCAACCACAAAAATTTTCATTGCTTAGACATTAACAAATAATGGTGCAATTGTAATTTAAGACATTAAAGTTTACACAAACTGATACCAACGTAAACAAACTAATAATAAGCTGACAGAAAAAATAGCACATAACCATAAGGTCTAACAATGTCATAAAATTTGGCTCGTGGTCAAGTCCAGTAAATCAACTGTCATTAATTTTTCACACAAGACAGTATATATATTTTTAATCTAAAGCAAGGTATAGTGCTGACCCTCATCTTATCAAGCTCACTAGCTTTCTTCTTCATCACATCCCGTGTCTCATTGATTTTGCTTTGCATCATCAGCTTGTGTGCCTTCTCTTCATGGCTCTCCATCTCGCAATATTGTTTGACTTGTTGCACTGTTACATTTCCTTATTCCAAGAGAGATGGCTTCATCAAAGGCAAATATAAGCTCAAATGCTGTTTTACACACACCCTCCTCATCAAGAGAGGGGGAGTATTCAGGCACCTATACAAATGTTAAGGTTACAGGTATATTGCCAAGAAAGAAAACAAATGCAGCATAGTAGCATGTAAAATGGTGGATTGACTAGAACATGTGGTATATATTTGTCAAGGTTACAGGTATGTTTCTGTTGTGATGCATATTGTTAATGTATCACTTTCCTTTCTTTTCCTTTTTTTGTCTCCTTAGTAGTATAATATATAATGACAAACTCAACTAGAATGAAACACTATAGCCTTCATTTATTCCACATAACAAGCATTAATAACATTACCTGATATTTAATCACCATGGAAATATGGATAAGTTAAAATTTCTATTCTGTGTATATATTTCATAAAATAGGATTATATAGGTTACTTGGGTCTAAAAATGGAACAATAAATGTAAGAAAATAGGATACAAGCTTGGAGAGCAGCCTCAAGGTGTCCAGATCTTCAAGAATATTGCTCTGCTTGTTTGTGATAAGCAGCAAATACAGGCCTTCTATTGGCTGATAAACATAGCGAACATTTTCAGTCTCAACATAAGTGTGCTGCTTTCCAGTTCCAACCAGTTTGGGGAAAGCTGCAAGTAATCCTTCAATCCTTATCCTAGACATGTCAACAAATTGTCTTGAAACAAGTGCTGCAATTAAAAAACACAGAAACAAAGCAACATTCAGCCTAATAAGTAATAACTATACTTTCTGGAAAGAAGAACCAACAATGTGGTGACCAAAAGCAACAAAGTTGTTCACTACATGAGATTTTACAGATTATAGGAGTTAAAGAATCTACTGAGCCAACAATCCATAACAGCAAGTTTAGTATTTGGGTTTCATCAAATTGTATAAGCTACTGCACTCTGATGAGCACGGTGTAACTGTTAAGAGCTTATTCCAAATACAAAAGGACTTATTTTTGTCCACGTTAGAAGAATGTATGGAAAAAACTTCTGATATTGAGAAGAATACAACATATGAATAGCTGAAGTTTTCAAGCTATCTTACCTTTTCCGGACTTTGAAATGATGGACGCAGCAAGAACCACCTGGGATACACAAAAACGATAAGCCCTTGGTAAACAAATCAACTAACTTCAGCAGGAAAGGGTAATCAGTAAACGTACCATCTTGGAAGGCTTTGTTGGTCCCTAGAATTGCGTACAGTGGCTTTAGAGATTAAGAGCCTGCCAGGGGAGAAAACAAGAGAGATTCAATCAGAACATCAGAGCAGTTTGCGGTGATGCTGCGTGTTGCACACCACCACCCTCTACCACCAACCATCACTTGGGAAGATCGATCTAGATCTACGTAAATAGCACCACCTCCTTCGTAAACAAGGTCAAGGCAAAGAGAAAAGGGCTTCCAGATCTAGAAGAGAAGCTACGGTTGAGGCAGAGAGAAAAGGTGCGGGTGATGAAAGACGAGAGAGAGAGAGGGAGGATGCGCGCGCGGGTGCTCACCGGCGAGGATGCGGCGGAAGCGGCAGGAAGCCGGCGCTGCGGGTGGAGATCGGCGCGGCCGCGGCGGGATCCGGAGCCAGGCGCGCGATGTTGGATTGGGGATCTGCGGCCGATCGATCCGTCGAGACGAGCGAGGCGAACGGAAGTAGGAGGTGGAGTCGGGGCCCAGGGGCGGAGACGGCCGGGCCAGCTGCTGGTCCCACTGTCAGCCTCTTTCTTACGCCAGCTGGCAATGCTTTCCCACGGAGAATTTTTATATGATCCATATAAAATTCAAAATTTGTTATAAAGTTTGGGTATAAAGTTCAAGATTTAATCGTATCTCCTTTTTTAATATAAATTAAGGTTCCGTTTGGTATAGCTCTGCATCCTGAAATTCACATCTGGATTAGAGTACTTGAAACTGGTTATGTACTACTCCACCACTTCAGTTCATTTTAATGAAGCGTACTCCTCAAGAAAAATATTAGGCTTGACTTTAGCTTCACAAGACAAAAAAACTGGAGTCGGAACGCATCCTAAAAATTTGTTTTTCGTATCTTATTGAAACGTGGAATCAATCCCATGTGAACCTAGAAATAAATCTTTATTTTTTACCTAAATATAATCTAAATAAATATATACGATGAAATTTCATTGTTATAAAAAATTCGTTGCAAATATCTAGCTGGAGAATTTGATAATATACCCACCTTTTTATGGAATTTGAGGATTTACTCATCACATCTCAATGATACACGTGGTCCATATAAATCAATGACACGTGGGTTAAGAGAATAAATCCTTAATTTCCAACTAAATATAGAGTATAAGAGCATCTCTAAGAAATTACCTATATGGCTACTTAAATTGAATTTAGATATTTTTGTGAAAAATGAAGCTCCAAAAATTCCCCTAAATGAGTCCTTTTCCTAATCCATTTTCTAAATCACCATTTATCTCTCTCAAATATAGGATTAATTTGGTAAGTATCTATTTTTATTTGCACGTATTTTTTCTTTACATGTACATTATTTGTTTCCATACGTGTTGTTATAGGTTGGATAATACATATATTTGAATGCATCATAATTCTACTCAAAATTATTATATATTATAGACCATATTAGTAGGATTTAAAAAATAAGGATCAAATTATAGGGGAACTGTTGTAGATTAATTAATTTTTAGGATGAATTAGAGTTTAGGATGATTATTATATGTAATTTAAGAAATAAAATTTAAGGATTTTTTTTTGAGATGTTCAAAGATCAAATTTTCCTGTTTAGGTTGTGAGCTTTGTTCTGCCGCGCCCGCAAACGTGGTGGCTGCGGCGGCCGCCGGCGAGACTGAATCGTCGGATTTTCAACGGTGCACCGTGGTTAGCTCCACAATTCGTCGCTGAGGATGCTACTTGCTTATTCCACCACTGCCTCCGCCCCGTCCTCCGTCGTCTTCAAGCTCCTGTCGAAATGCCGCTCGCTCGCCGCCGTCAAGCAGCTCCACGCCCACTTGCTCATCTACTCCGGCAAATGCGCCTTCCCCTGCAACCATTTTCTCTCGAAGCTTCTCTCCCTCTTCGCCTCGTCCTCTTCCACGACCTTCGCCCACTCCTCCTCCTCCTCCGCCGCCGCCGCATCCGATTACGTCCTCCTGCTCCTCGTTTCACACCCCGCACCCACCACCTTCTCCTACAATGTCGCGATCCGCTTCTTCGCTTCATCCCGCCCCCGCACCTCACTCCGGCTCTTCCTCCTCATGCTACGCTCCGCGCTCCGCCCAGACTTCTACACCCTTCCCTTCCTCCTCCTCGCCGCCGCTCGCTGCCCCGCGCCTTCTCTCGCCCGCTGCGCGCATGCGCTTCTCCAGAAGATCGGACTAAACAGCCACGACCACACCGTCCACTCTCTCATCACCATGTACTCCTACCTTGGTGATGCTGGCGCCGCGCGCAGGGTGTTCGACGGAATTCCCTGCCGGGACGTGGTATCTTGGAACGCAATGATGAAGGCATATGGACGGGTGGGGATGGCCGCGGAGGTAGGAAGGATGTTCCGGGCGATGGTGAAGGAGGGAGCAGTGGTGCCCAATGCGGTGACAGTGGCTGTCGTTCTGGCTGCATGCAGAGATGGGGGAGATTTGGTGCTTGGAAGGTGGGTGGAAGAGTGGTCAATGTCCACAAGGATGGAAATGAACTCACTTGTTGGGTCAGCACTTGTAGGGATGTATGAGAAGTGTGGAGAGATTGCAGAGGCACGGCGCGTATTTGACAGCATTGCTGACAAGGATGTTGTCACTTGGAATGCCATGATTACCGGGCAAGAATATCAAAACTCTCTTCGATTATTATTTGCATCAGCCAAAAAATCTAGAGATCGCAATGCGTTACCCACTTTTGGATCCGTAAAACGGAGAACATCAGTCGGGCACTCCACGGAGGGACTTTCCTGAATTAGTGATACCAACAATTATTCCAATAATTACATATCCGATTTTCCCTATGGACGAATATGCAAGCATACATTAACACACTACTAACTATTGTTTGTATTTTTTCTATCTTGATCATTTATATATTGCATTTAAAATGATGCAGGTATGCACAAAATGGCTTGTCAAATGAAGCCATGGCCTTGTTTCACAGCATGAGGAAAGCATGTGTATGTCCAGACAAGATAACATTGGTTGGAGTCCTCTCAGCCTGCTCTGCGGTTGGAGCTCTTGAGCTAGGTTCTGAACTGGACAGTTATGCCTCACGCAGAGGTCTGTATAGCAATGTTTATGTTGGGACAGCTTTAGTGGACATGTATGCAAAGTGTGGAGATCTTGACAAAGCCATAGAAGTTTTTGGGAAGATGCCAAGCAAGAATGAAGCTTCTTGGAATGCCCTGATCTGTGGTCTTGCCTTTAACGGGCGAGGACATGAAGCCATTCAGCAATTTGAACTAATGAGGAATGAGGAGGGACTTCAGCCAGATGATATCACCTTCATAGGAGTCCTTTCTGCTTGTGTACATGCAGGGCTACTGAAAGAAGGGCAGCGTTGGTTCAATTCCTTGACATCCAAGTTTCAGATTATTCCCAAGATTGAGCACTACTCATGCATGGTTGATCTATTGGCGCGGAGCGGGCATTTGGAGGAAGCTTGGGACTTCATTGAGAAGATCCCTGGCAAGGTTGATGCAGTGATGTTGGGGGCTTTGCTTGCTGCTTGTCGAAAATGCAAGAATGTTGAGGTCGGTGAGAGGGTCATCAACAGGATTATGCAGTTGGAACCTGCAAACTCGTGGAACTATGTGGTGTCTTCCAAGATATATGCAATCTCAGATAGATTGGATGACTCGGCAAGGATGAGGGGGTTGATGAGGGAGAGGGGTGTCAGCAAAACTCCAGGTTGCAGCTGGGTCGAGGTTAGCGGCAAAGTCCTTGAATTCTATGCAGGGGATGAACCACAGCATGGTGCAGATGATATGTATCAGCTCCTAGACCTACTGGTTGGTGAAATGAGGTTGGAGGGATATGTTCCAAACCTTGATGTTCTGTAGCAGCTAAACCAGAAACAAATTACTTTCAGTTGTTGCAGTCTTACTGAAATTTGCTTCTGGATTGGTGTTTATGTCTCTGAGGCTGTGGCACGTGACACAAGGAATTCTGAATGAAATAGATGGGCATCAGAGACGGAATGTTGCTGGCAAAGCATTTGCACTGACTAGATATGCAGACTAAACCAAGACATTATGCTAAACCAGAATGTTTTGAATTAGCATATCTACACTCTACAGGACTCTTCAAATTTTGGCAGCATGATAGATGTTTCAGCTGCTTGAGCTTTAGGTGTGTGAACTTAATGGATTGAGTATTACTGTATTAGTATCCACAAAACTCAGCATATAGGTGGGCAGGTATCATTTCATCAATGGATTTTATCTATTTGGAAATATGAACACCCTAGGTAACCATGAAGGGAAGAATATTGAATTCAATGCATGCTAAAAAGTATGAAATTATAAATACAACATAGAAACAATATACATTCCTGACAGAATATAGTTGC
Source organism: Zizania palustris (assembly GCA_019279435.1). Lineage (NCBI taxonomy): Eukaryota > Viridiplantae > Streptophyta > Magnoliopsida > Poales > Poaceae > Zizania > Zizania palustris. The sequence goes on along the minus strand of JAAALK010000082.1, from coordinate 45,874,931 downwards.
ATAGAATGGAAATGTTTTCACTGTGCTGATCTTCATCTCAGTGATTTTGTCATCACATTTTGGTTTTGTACGCTTTTCTTGTTCTAGTTATTTTACTCTTTCTGTAAAAACTCACATATCAAACATAGTTTTATTGGGCTTTGATATCTTGCAGCAGGCAGCTTTCTATTGTTTTTCGTTTTCCCCTTTCCTTTCTATCCTGTTTATGGAAGGATCAACAGCAAGTTTTTTAGTATGCCCTTAAAAATGAGCTAATAAATCAGATGCGAACAACAAAGTGATGGTACTGATCCATCTTAGATCCTTTCAGGGCACAATGACAATTTTTCCTATGGATATTTTTTATCGGTGCTTATGAAGTTTCTATAGGATAGCTGCAGGCTTCCCTTCAGTTATATCATATGGGATTTCAAAAACTATCACTGCCTTGACCTGTCAATCTTCAAACCACTATCCCTGAGCAACTGTTGGTTTATCTCATTTTCTTCTTAATGTTGAAGGAGTACTAGGGCAGTTTTCAGCACTACTCAATATTGATGTAACATGAAGCTGATCTGATCCTTTGCCGTCAGTGGGAGATAGTAGTTTAGCTATTTGGTGATCACATTTCATTCCTGGAGTGTTATACACTTATACATAATATGCTGAAAATACTAGGGATGAACAAGGACATTGTCTTCTATCTTGTTTATCTGATAACAAAGAGAACTGAAGACTTTCAATTAGTAAGTCTCTTGAACCTGTTGGGGACAATTGTGTTTATTTGATGTTCAATGGCATCAACAGCTAGCGCAATGTAGCACGCCAGTCTTTCTAGCTTTATTCATCTATGCAGCAACATGCTGGAATAAACTAACTTGTTGACATTTTGAATTTGGCAATCGTGTAATGTTAACCAGGTTTCAAATAAAAATGAGCTATCACAATTACATAAATGCTAACTTGCAACAACAACTGAGAGTTTTCTCTCATCATGAAACAATGAACATGATAACCTAAGACAGATTAAAAAGAAGTTATTTGTCTTATTGAGCTTTTTATACAATCTGTTTATTGTTATAGTTTTGATACATTCTAACTACTGTTCATTTTTGAAGTTTGCTTTTACTGATGCCACGTGTACAATTATTCATAGCATAACCATTGCTTTCAGGGAGATTTGCTCTGATGCCACACATAAGTGTTGTTTGCTTTTTTGCTCCATATGGGTGTATGACATGTGACACATGATCCTGGTTGTCATACATATGGGGTGTGACAAAAGAACAAATATCACTCAACTATGGGAGAGAAGAGCAAAAATCATAGAGTCTTTCCACAGAGTATAGAGTGTCCTATGTAGCACATAAGTTTCTGCTATATACAGGGAATTAACTCAATCATTTATTTAGTGTTGATGACTCCTACCCTGTACTCAGATGACAGATATTTTTCCTTAAAAAAAGACCTCAGATATTCTGATCGCTTTATCTTTCAGGTTTGGAAACATGGGTGTCAAATGGTTCTTGATGTAAAAAGGGGGGAAGCTATGCTATACTTGTGAAGCTGCAGCATTCATCAAGTTTGCAAGGATAAAATGCTCAAAGAAGGCATCAAAAGTTGTTTTAGGTGAGATTTCACCATGCAAATAAAAAATATCGCATTAACAACAACAATGCATGTGAGAAGTCCTAATCTGCATTTTATATGCTTTTTTCTCCTAAATGTTCTCAATCACAATGTAAGTAATTGGCATGGACTGAAATATTCCCATAAACCTTCCAGCTTATCCACAATACAGTTCATAAATGAACATTTTTTTCTTAGAACACTACGGGAGAGGTATCCTGGAAAGTACAACAAAACACAAGCTTCATTAATGTTCTTCTACTTCTGATATTTTGCATCACCATGTACTCTGATCCTTTTAGTCTACTCAGAGATGGAACAAATGTGCATGTTATGTGTATGTATCTACAGCTGACTTTGAACATTGGCATTAAGTTATTAAGACACAAGACATTGGCAACTACATATGGACATCTATATTATTGTTCCTTACCAATTTACCATAAACATAGCATAATAAGCATCAGTATCTTCTATTTGCTATCTGGCGGAAACTCTGCTGGCCTCATATTAATGCTCACTATGAGTGATATCAACTGCAAAATGTTTACAGTAAGACTGAGTTGATATCAAGTCCATATACAAGCTATCAACCGTATCAAACAGCATGTTCAACTAGGGAGCATACCACTGCAAATCCAGCGCAAGCAACGCTGAAACCTTTGAAGTTGAAAGGTGCAGTTTCTGACAGGAACCAAGCTGTGAAGCCAATTTCAGAAAATTATGCTACTTCAAATGATCAGATTATCCCCTAAGTTTTTTTCAGGATGCACTGATGAATAAATATTATTGAAGGGCGTACCAGTGAGCGGAGTAAACACTATAGGTGATATCACGCTTGCAGTCGAGCTAATTCCGGTGAGACACCCTTGAACCATTCCCTTTAATTCAGTGTGACAAAATTTCATGATTCAAAGAGAGTTGTTAGAGCATCTCAAAGAGCGGTTCTAAAAAATAACTTCCTATATAATTTTTTGAAATTCATTTTTTGCATGCAAATCACTTTAAATATGTTTTTCTTCGACGTAGTTTCTCAATTGAATTTTCTGAGTATGCTTCCTAAAAATAAAAAATGAAAAGATTAATTTTAGGGATTTTTTAGCCGTTGGAGCTGGCTTTTTAATTTTAATCTAAAAAATTTAGAGAAAAGAATTCTTTAGAGCTTTTTCTTAGAAATGCTCTTAGTAGTTATAGATGGTCAGCTTCATTTAGCTCAGGATGCATTTCTGTAGCTTTACACGAGCTAGTAGAGGATGTGATTTAGAGATTCCAACCTGCTCAAAAGGCCCTGCTCGTTTGGACATAATGCTCCTTATCTGTCACGAACATAATCAATAAACACTATAGCATGACTTGACAAACAAAAAATTACTGAAAGATGGGCACTCGGTGCATGTGTACTACTTACACAAGGGTTGACCAAAATGCTGACAATAACTAAGCTTGCCCCGAGATAAGGAACCTTCAAGATTGGCATAACATTAACTTAGCTCAAACTTAAACCTAAGAAAAGCTCAAGACAAAAAAAAAGCTCACAGTGATCAGTTGCATACCCATGCTGACCATGCGATGCTGTATAAGAATCCCTGCAGCGTGTACAAGATGAAATCGAGTTGTTATCGCAGAAAATCAACAAAAGCAACTAAACAATAGAAGAGCATTTTCATTGTAATTGCTATTTTTGACTTGCTATTCATAGCAATAGCAAGTCTTCCTATTTTAATTGGCTTGCTATATTTCTACTCACTCCATTGTACTTGCTATTTCTCTCATCAAACTTGCTACATGTAGCAAGTTTGGTGAGAGAAATAGCAAGCCCCCTAAAATAGCAAGTCAAATAGCAAGTACAATGGAGACAACTTTTTGACAATTCTTGCTATTTTTAAGGATAGCAAGTTGGATAGCAATTACAATGGAGATGCTCTAAGAAACTAAAATAGAATAGAGAGGTCGTTGGAGAATCTCTTACATGTATGCAGCTCCCCAAAAGTGCAATAGTCAGTAACTTGTGCTCACCCAACTTCGGTGCAAGGATCGGCATCACAACTAGCTGTTCCATGAATAAAAAACTTACTGCTTTAGGTGTGCATAGGTAAAATATGAGAAGAGTAAATGGTCACAGCACTAAAAGCGTGGCAGAAATTACCACAAAATTAAATAAAAAGTTGTACCTGTGATAGGCTTCCAGCAATGCCAACAACAAGCATCAAATTGGCATACTGGTTCTTGCTGTAGTGGAATTGTGCCTTGAGAAAATACTGCATTTGTATATATTTATTCAGGTATATATACTGGAAGAGGCATTTCTCTGATGTGCATTATTAGGTATATATTTATTCAGGTATATATACTGGAAGAGGCATAAACTACAGGAAGGTGTGGCATGAGATTGTTTATGGTTCCTGCTTATTGAGTTCTTCCAAGAGTACCCTTTGCACAGTGTTTACATCATCACTAGAAACATGCATGTATGTTTTGCTTGTCTCTAACATCTTATTTTTTTCATGCTGGAGAAAGAAAGAGTACCAATAACGCAGTTTGCAGGCCTGTTTCACCAAGGCTGTAAAAAATGTCACTAGTGCTGCTCTCGAGAACGTTGAGCTGAAAATTATTAACATACATTCGATCAGTAGGTAATCTGCAGATTATATGAGGTATATATACATATTGTTAGGAATTGAATTAGCTAGAATGCACTGATCAAATCAACACCGGATAAAGATTTGCATGAAACATCTTTGTGAGTACTTTTATTTATTGAGACTTATTACTTGACTTGAGATAGAATTCAAGCGGCTGATGCGCAGTACCACATCTCGCCGAGCAGCATAGATTGGCACATGCACTGACAAGTTGACCGTGCAGTCGATCTGTCAAAGTCTATATGCGTGGACGACTCACCTGGTCTAGTGGTTTAATTAGCACTATTCATGAACTCCCCTGGTTTGCATTGATGCATGGTCCAAGCTAAGTATTATTGTTCATGGCCTGATCGATGATCTAAGTAGCGTTCGTGGTCTGTTCATGGTCTGGTTTGCATTCATGCTAAAGCTGCCCTGCTTTGATTTCTGCATTGCGCGCAGCTGATGAACACTCATTTCATTTTTGGGGAGATTCCATATGACATGCATGTCACCTGCTGGTGAGAAGGGCCGCTGCCTCCGACAGCGAGAGCGACAGCGACAGCGATTTCCGGAGCGGCGGAAGCATCGGAGACAACGCGTCATCGTCGCTGCTGCTGCGGCGGCGGCTGGAAGGAAGGCAGAGGGGACGGGAGGAGTTTTCCGCCTCCTCGTCGCCGGCGTGCAGCAGCAACGCCGCTCGGGCTCCCCAGTCCGTCTCCTGGACGAAGGCCCTCATGTACACCGCCGCCGCCACCGCCGCCACGGCGGACACCTGGAGCAGAACACCGGCGCGCCGGGCCGCCGGCCAGAGAGATGCATGATCAAGCAAGCTAGCTAATCAATCATCCGCCATGGACTCTGTCAGGTATATATGCACGCATATATATATATGATCATTATACCTGAAATGTACAAGGGACAGTGAGGAAGCGCGCCGCGACGGTGCCGGCGACGAAGCCAGCGGTGCAGACGCCGGAGAACACGCCGAAAGCCGCCGCCCGCCGTGCTTGGGGCACCCTGTCTGCCTACGTACGTACAGAGCAAGCAAGGTTCAGCTCGATCGGCCGGCATGCCATGCCATGCACGACCGACCGATCCATCGACCGGAGTTGATGAACTATTCAACCGTGCAAGAACCCCTCAAGGTACGTGACAGATACGAGACACGAGCACATGCATGCATGCAGTGTGTTACCACGTAGGCAAGACAGAGGCATTGCATGCTGCCTTCGGCGACCATGGCCGCCACCATATTGGTGATGTAGTAGGCGTAGAAGAAGGCCTTTCCCCTGTTGCACGCCAGGATAACTTTTCCCGCCAGAATGCATGCATGGCATGGAGACCACACAGAAAAACAACTTAACGTCAGCTAGCTAGCTAGCTAGTGCCTGGGCCCGTGGGCCGGCTTATGATCTTACAGTGTGTTAACTCACCGTAAAAAAACTGTAATATAAATTTACAGTGCATTATCTCGATCTACTGAGATGTATAATTAACATTAGAATCTTAAACTGTTGTTTTTGTTGCAGTGAAGGAGAAGTACACATATGATATATACCCGATGGAAGGATGGAAGCCGTTGCAGGGAGCAGGAGCAACGCCTTGCGACCGTATCTGTCCGACAGGTTGCCCACGACCGGAGTCGCCACGAGAGCACCTAGCCCCGTCATCTGCATGATATAATAATGTAGAATTAGATATGATACTTCTTAATCCATTGGTTATACTATCTAGTTCTAGATTACTGCTATATTATAGAACAGAGAGACTATAATATAAATAACTAATTAGTATAAGCATAACCATCTTTTTGTCAGCTCTCTCGATCACACACACACGGAGAGATCGAGGTGATGGTCTATAGCTTTTGACGTACGATGGCCGGAGAGGAAGACTTTGGAGTCGATCAGGAGACAGCAATTAAGATGGCCGGTGCCGTATTTTACAATAATGCTCTAGCTTTAATTAATTTCTTCCTTTTTTTGACAAACTTCTATATATATTATATATATATATATATATATATACACATAGGTAGACACACCTACCGATGGGAAAAATAAGTACACTCTGATGACTGGTTGTTTTCTCCCCCTTTTATTGATTATATTTTTAACATTAGATCGATATCTGAGTTTCACAATTTACCTTTTCCCCCCTTAAGGTAAGATTTTTTTTTACAAAATATTTTAGTGTATAAAACCAAAAGCATCAAATTTAAAAACATATAAAAAGAAATCTAAAATTGTACTGAAATTACAGGGATTAATAAAACTGCACTGAATATATATACACACACATATCTAAGATTTTTTATAGTTAATCAAACTTAGCTTAAAAATCCAAACCTGTGGGTGTGCATGGATCATTGATGATATTTAGTTGAATTATGTATAAAAACAAAAGTTTAAATTACTTTAATTTATTACACAAACTACAAATGTACTGACCGAGGTTTCGACGAGTGCATTATATATAATTCAATTATAATTATAGCGCTCATCGTCTACACAAGTACGTCTTGGGGAGTAGGTACGTATGAGAGCACGATAATTATTTATTTGACGAGAGAAACCACAAGGCGCGTGCGTGTGCACTGCGCAGTGGAGCTTCCACTACCAAATATCTCTGCAGTACCATCTGTCCGTTATCGTACGCTCATGCCATCTTCATGAGCTTGGAAAATTAAAGCAACAAAACAAATCTCATCTCACCAAACTAATGCTCCTTCCACCGATCGATGAGGGGGAAAGGGAAACGCAGCAATGACCTAGATAATAATAATCCATATCGTCGATGCATGCTTAATAATCTTAGACGTATGAGGGAGATATATATGATGCTAGCTGCTTGCTAGCTCAACAAGTTCATCACTCTGAATTCTGAAACGATCGATACGATGCATATGCATGATGATGCATGCACGCAAGCGCGAGCTAGCATGCTCGCGTGAAGAGATCATCAGCTGAAGTAGCTAGTAGCGACGACGACGACGACGGAAGGACTGATCGAGCTAGCTAGCTAGCTATATATATATATAGCTTACGGCTTGCTGGAGGCCGGTGAGGTAGATGGCGAGGGAGCACTCGTCGCGGCCGGGGCAGAGCGCCTCCATCGTCACGTCGGTGATCGCCGGCGCCACCGTGTAGGCGCCGAAGAAGAAGAGGAAGCCGAACACCAACAGGTGCCCCATCTCCTCCATCGTCCTCTAGCTAGCTCTCCCTAGCTCCCTCTCGATCTGATCTCTAGCTAGCTTAGCTTCTCTCACTACGGGTGTGTACTGTATATATGCTCGATCTTGTGCTAGTTTTTTTAGGGTTTATTTGGTTCGCTGGATATCTATCTCTGAACGGCTGGGATTAGATCATCTCATCCAATCAGTTATTTGGTTTGAGAGTAAAGGTGGATGAGATGACTAACGAGAGGAATATTCCTTCGATATACTGGATGTAGAGATTTACGTCTCCTGATTGGTTATTAAACATTTAATTTTTCGTTTATAAATATTCAAATGATTTTTATTCCCAAATTATTTATCCAATTTATGATCTAATTATATCATTATATTGATTATAATGTAATCTATAAAATAAGATAAGTGGGTATCACTAAATTTAACCTTATCTCATCCAAGTTGTATATATCTAACCAAATAAAAAATTGGTTTATCTCATTCATCTAACCAAACATCTCAAATGTATCATCTCATCCCTAAATTTATGGATCCTATCCACTTTCGCCCCCAAACCAAACGTACTCCCTATCCACTTTCGTCCCCAAACCAAATGTACTCCTATCCACTTTCACCCCCAAACCAACGTACTCTCTATCCACTTTCGCTCTCAAGCCAAACGGAGTACTCTTATTTCTAAATTATTTTTGTCACCCACTTCTTCGATCTGTTCCTTTTTTTCTATATATGGATGGGATGGCAATAACTGCTCAGTGTTAATGAGATCAGAATTGCGATTTAATTAATTAAAGAACAAATTAAAGTCAGGCCGGAAATAAAGGGAAATATAGCTGTATATATAAAAGTACATGGGTTGCTAGGCTGCTAGCTACGAACTTAATTCTTATATATATTGTAGATTTTGTTTTTGTTTTAAATCAAATGTATTTAATCTTAACTAACCAAATTTATCTAAAAAATATATCAATACTTATAGTATCAAACTAGTTTTATTAAATCAATTATTAAATACATTTTAATAGTGTATTTATTTAAAATTGCAAATATAACTATATTTTTATTTAAACTGAGTTGAAATTAAAACAATAATTTTATAAAAACTTATAATGTATATAAGTACTTCAATTTGTCTCTCGGACGAAGAAACAGTGGTGCAAGGTAGGTTAGGGCCGGTTAGCTCCGGGGCTAAACTTTAGGCCCGCCATATTAGATTAGATGTTCTGATACTAATTAGAAGTATTAAACATGACCTAATTATAAAATTAATTGTAGAAAGACTAATTAGATCATAATTTTGACAATGTGTTGCTATAGTAAAAAATGTGTTTGCTACAGTAAAAATGTGCTAATGATATGTTAATTAGGCTTAATAAATGTATCTCACGAATTAGTCTAAATGTTCTGTAATTAGTTTATAATTAGCTCATATTTAGTTCTTTTAATTAACATGCGACATCTATTGTAACGAGAACTAAACTTTAGCGTAGGGTATATCCGAACATCCGTTAGTTTGCTCATGTGGAAAGCAAGTGGTCCGTTTCGTGTACTGCTTTCATGCGATTTCGGCTAATATTTATCAATATTTAGCATATCAACGGGAACCAATAATTCAGTGATGAAATCGTCAAAAGCTACCAATCCCAAACCGTACGTGTCCAATAAGTTTCATAAAATTTCATCCGATCCTGTATATACATGATGGTTCTAATAATCGTGGATTATATTTATATTTATATTTATTGTTAATTTGATGCTCAAATCAAACGGCGCTCTTGTTGACGAGTCGATTGACGAAAACCATGAAACTTTTCGATCAGACGAAGACTTTTTCACCAGATACGTACGGGTACGCCTTCGTACGTCTTAATTAGGCCCATTGTCATAATAAAATCGATCTAGCCATAGTTTATTATTAATATATAATCACTTATTTATTAGTCAGATTTCTAGAAGCTAATTTGTGTACAAGCTCTAGCTGTAGTAACAAAGAAGGCAAAGTTTTGAGCCAACAAAAAAACCAAATGTCTGTGTATGATATTTATTTGTTGCTTAATTATTGGATCCCCTTTATTGTTTCCCCTATAATTTTAGGTTTGCATATAATATTTATCTCAAATTACTATTTTTAAAGAGAAAATTCCGTAAATACCACTAAAAGTTCACTCGATCGGTTCCATATTTATCACCGACTCTTCTACTGACATGTGGTCTCGACACCCACATGTCATTGAAAGAGCTAGTGATATATATGAAACCACATGAAGTTTCAGTACCATATCAAGAATAATATCTTTTTTATAGTTGGTTTGTGCGCCTGTAATATTGTCCATGATTATTTTTTGAGATAGAGTTGAACCTGAACCTATATACTATTATTATATTCATGATTTGAATCTACTATAGAAAATATACAAAAGATTCAACTAACTTTTCTCCAGTTTGGCTCTGTATCATGTGCACAAGTACCCTCCGTGCACAAATGCACAAACTGGATCGTGATCCTTCATCTAAAATCCAACGACCATGGTTCGGAGGAGGTTTTTGCAAACTGGCATGAAGAAGTGGAGGGGCACTGCGGACAGTCTTTTTGCAAAAATGGAGGGTCATTAGATTTTAGATGGAGGGTCACGATCTGACTTGTGTATTTATGTATGAAGAGTGCTTTGTGCATAAGATACGAAAGCCTTTGCAAAGGCTCTGTATCATGTGCACAAAGTAACCTCCGTGCACAAATGCACAACCGGATCGTGATCCTTCATCTAAAATCTAACGACTATGGTTTGGAGGAGGTTTTTGCAAACTGGCAGGAAGAAGTGGAGGAGCACTGCGGATGAGTCTTTTTGCAAAAATAGAGGGTCATTAGATTTAGATGGAGGGTCCAATCCGACTTATGTATTTGTGCATGAAGAGTGCTTTGTGCATAAGATACAAAGCCTCGACTTGTGTATTTGTGCATGAAGAGTGCTTTGTGCATAAGATACCAGGCCGTAAAGTTTACCCTTTTTCAAATAAAAAAAGTAAGAAAAAATTCCTACAAGAGAAACCCACTCATAAATAAATTAATAACCCTCAGGCGGGCCCCCACCGTGTAGGCCCCAGTCCAACACGCCAACGCAGCAGCCAGCAGCGGAAGCAACCCAACAACCTCTCTCTCCGCCCTGAAGACCTCACCGCCCGGTGACCGCACCCCCGTCCCGGTCTCCACAACCGCCGCACGTGCCTTCCTCCTCCGTTGCCTCCGCCCCCCCGCACGCCACCGGCCCACCGCCGTCCGCCCGCCCGCCGGCGCCGACAAGCTCGCACCCTCCCCCCTGACCGGCGGGGAGATGGCGACGGAGGGGCTGGTGCCGATCACGCGGGCGTACCTGGCCCGCTATACGACAAGTACCCGCTGCCTCCGCTACCGGAGGCCGTCACCGACCTCGCCGCCCGCCTCCGCGGCCTCTCCCGGGGCCTCACCGCCGTCGCGCCCATCACGCCAGGTGAGGCGCTTCCTCCGTCTCCCTCCGGATCTCGCCCGCTATCCAGCTCGCTTCTCCGCCTCCCCCTTGATCTCGCGTCGCGGGCGGTTCTGGCCTTCTGGGGTGGCCGCTGTTCGGATTTGGTGTCGAGTGCCGTCTGTGCCGGCTTAAGCTGCTTGGGGTGTCCCGGGAGTCCGATGCTGCTTCTAGGGGACGCGTACAACTACCCTTGGCCGCACCGCTCGGGATTAGCGAGAGTTGTTTGCTTGGGGTGGCAGATACGAAGCTGAAGGATTTTAGCACCCTGCTCATAATTGCTTACAAGTTAGAAGTTCGATTTTTTAACTTTTTGGTTTGTGGAGCCTGACAGTAGTTGTTAACTTGAGTGAACAGTGAACTTCTTAATTACTTCAAAAACTAATCTTGGAAGCTTACACTCTAAGTAGCTATAAATCGTTGATCTTGTCAATGACTGTTTGTACTTGTCATCTAAGGGTTAGCTTTCTCGACATACAGTTTGACAGGTAGAGCCAAGTACATATCACAATTTGAGGATCTTGCTCATTGACTTGAAAAATTCGTTCTGTTTCATCTCCATGTAATAGGGATATATATGTGATAAAATGCTCAACAAGGGACCTATAACTTGCCAAACAAGGTTCAACGTTTTAAACTATAGGATAACATAATTCATCATTGCGAGTCAGTATACCTTGTCGGTTAATGTATTACCTTACTACAATGAAGGATCCCTGTGACTGGCTGTGAGCTTGGAATGCATCCATAGAGCATACACAATTTACTAAGACTCTGAGAAAATGTGTTTTTTTTTCAACCAAACAGATAGTGATGAGATGAATCGATAGGGCTTGCTAAAAGCTTTAAAGCACACTAAAATTGCACTCTAGTTTCTTTTCTATTTAATGGACAAATAAAAAGAATTTGCACTTTTAGTTTCAGCAAAAATCAAATAAAGAAAATAAATGGAATAACATCAAAATCAAATGTTGCTCTGTAAGAAATGGAAGTAGGAAAGTTCAGATCATTGATATATCCAATGATATAAAGGCTACTTTTTTAAATTGGAATTTATTTTGTGATACTAATCCCAAGAATTAAAATTCCTGACATTTGAATTCGGAACATACCTTGTAATAAGACAGCTAGTTGCAACAACAAAGTGGTGGACACCCTTTATTGACGAAAAAATGAAATTAAGCTAGCAATGCCAATCACATGTTTCTCGTTGATTCCTGTGTTCATTTATCCATGTAGGCTAAGGCTACTATTGGTTAACTGTTCCTGAATATTGAAGTGTTCAAATCTGTTAGGCTTTAAAATTACCAATTTCAATACTCAAACATTAGGAAGAAAGTTATTTTTGGTTGGCATTAAAATCAGCTGATACACTTATGTTATGGGATGGGAGAGCAAGGAGGAAGATGCGTGCTGCCATGGGATAATCTGGTTGCCCCTGGACGTGCAGGGCTGTCCTTGCATGGGGCTCTGACCTGTGGCTAAGGCTTGGACAGAGCCCCTTTTTGATACTAATACTATTATTGCTTAACCTCCTAAAACAAGTTAGACATCCTTTATAGCACAGGTTGTCGACCAGAGATAATTAAGGAAACAGAGACATAGCAATCTAATCTTAATAAAACTAGGAAACATGTACTAAATACTAGAGATCATATCTAATTAGGTACTATGACCCTCTAGCTGCACAAGCACGGCAATGTGCCTTTGATAACTGTGGGCAAACCTTTGTCCATACACCTTTTTCTTTCAAAACCTGTGGCTTACATTGCATTATATTTTTGAAGATAACAATTGCTTGACATGTTGCTTTTGTCCATTTTTCATGTGCAAGATGAGGAGCTCTTGGAACAAGAAGCAAGTGGTATACCCGCCACAAAATTGATGAAAACTTGTGGAAGAACAGAGAACAGATGGGAAGAAATTTTGTTCTTGCTAACAAATCTCGCGTCCTATGCAGTAAGTAGTCTTTGATCTCTTTGAAAGAATGGATCCTACACTTCATTTTGTTACCATTTGGCCTCTGGATGTAACCAGCTTAAACAGATGTCCACGCCAGAAGCACCTGAGACATTTTCGGTACTTGATGATGTTGAAACTAAATTGAAGGACATGTTGAAGAATTAGAACAGTTTCAAATAAAAAATGCTGACAATGTTTTCAATACAGGTTGATGTCTTTCCATTGGTTTCGATACATACGATAACTACATGTGTGTACATATTAATGAATCTTATATCATGAATAAGCAATTGTTGAATAGTTGTTCATGTATATGAGCAGCTGATGGTTTTACAATGATTCTTTGATTCTGCCTTGAGGCTTTTCGGTGTTTTTCTATAACACCAGATATCAGCAACTCAATGTTTTCTATATTTTTTTGCGAAGAGAATGTTTCTATATAACAATATTTTTTTTCTTCCTTGTTAATTCATTCTTTAGTTCCATAATTTTGGATGTATCAGTACTAATTAAGCACATTCATGGTGACAACATGCATTTATAAATTATAATATTGCAGTTATGACCTACATGCCACAAGATTTCCGTGGCACACTAATCAGGCAACAGCGAGAACGCTCTGAGAGAAATAAGCAAGCTGAGGTTGATGCTTTAGTTAGTGCTGGTGGAGGCATTCGTGATCGATATGGATTGCTGTGGAAACAGCAAATGGAGAGGTTCTTGTTTCAGTTAACAGCCCATTCATCTTCATTTTCAATAATTCTTTATAAATCATTTTCATTAATATGTAGGCGGATGCAATTGGCACAGCTTGGTTCTGCAACAGGTGTATATAAGACTCTTGTTAGGTACTTGGTTGGTGTCCCACAGGTTAGCCGAATTATTGGAGTCATATTCAACTACTTTACGACACTATTCTTTTCATGAAGAAATTCATGTTGTCACTATGTTAGATTATGTGAACTTCTTTGAAAGCCCATCATGTATTGACATCATTGGCATTCCACTAATGAAATCTAGACTGTTCCTTTAATTGTTGATGGTACTATTTAGAATGCAACATGAAATGGTAACATCATTTGACATCCCAGATTTCTTACTGACTGTTACAGGTTCTGTTGGACTTCATTCGGCAAATTAATGATGATAATGGGTATGTGTGCCTGCATCTTTTAGCATATGGTGCCATGTATATTGGATTTGTGGTTTATGGGAGTATTGGAATGAATAATTGATGATTTTTATTTTCAAATTGAAATTTCTCCACAGACCTATGGAAGAGCAAAGAGAACGATGGGCCAGCACTCTACACTCTTACCAAACTGGTGCTTGCAATTCGGTTGTATATACATATCTCCTTAGCCCGATATGGGCAGAGGAAAATGTGAGAACTTTTATTTGATAGAATTATCCCTGTCTTTTTACTTGCTATAAAAGCCCACAGGAATCTAATCTGTTTGCATCTGCATGTGCCTGATGACACTTTTATGTGAGGCATCATGATTCATCTTGTCTGATTTTCTATTTATCAAAAAATGAACAGAGAGAAGGATGACATTGCTATGTTGCAGCAGGCTGTGATTATCTACACTGAGGAATTTGAGAAGTCACAAAATTCATTGGGTAATAATATTTTTATCATCAAAGTTATTTATTGTTCTTCATCCATAAGCATACTGATTACTGCATTCCCATGATTAACACTAGCTCATCATTTATGCATTTTCTGTTTAAATTGTGACAACCTCCTGTCCATATTCTCTGGAGTGTGAATGCATATTTTGCAACAAGAAATAAATAAGACTATACAATCTTTTCTGTTCTAGATCAAGAACTAATTTGGATTTTCTTTTTTATGGCCTCAACATACATTTAATGCTACACCTGTTTCTCTTTTCTGATTGGCACATTTGAGTTTGATATGTAGTTCGAATTACTAAACTGTATGACATTTTGAGGAGTCATCAGTTGAGCTTGTTTAGTCATCTTTGTAAAAATAAATACTTTGCTTGCAGAACAAAGTAAACACGCCATCTTTGTGGGAATAACCAAAACTGTAAAAAGGCATACATAAGTCTATTTGCTACTGTTTGCAGCTTTATGTTGATCTAATGCAGGGGCACCATGTCTTACTAGGCCTTAATGTA
This sequence comes from Zizania palustris, assembly GCA_019279435.1. Classification (NCBI taxonomy): domain Eukaryota; kingdom Viridiplantae; phylum Streptophyta; class Magnoliopsida; order Poales; family Poaceae; genus Zizania; species Zizania palustris. The sequence continues at coordinate 45,859,900 of JAAALK010000082.1, read as the reverse complement.
TATTAATCTAGAGGTCAATAAGTCATTAATTAATGTGGCACTCAATTGCAGCGAAGTTTTTGTGAATGCTCCATTCTTCATATCGCTGAGGATGCCGGTGCTGAGTCAAGGTACTTTCTCCTTGCAGTAGAATTATGATTCATCTTACGTACTTGGCATTTTAGCTCAAACACGCGTGCAAAATTGGAAAGTTACCTGCTTTCTTCCACTCTTTTGTAGGAACAATGATGAATACAAAGAAACTATTATTCCAGCAGGAAAGACACATGAGGTATCAATTGAGTTCGCACAGTTGTTTTTCTTCATATTGGAAAAAAAATCAGTGGAAATTTTGGTCCATAGAAATCAAAGTACTTTGAACAGTACTTTGCAGTATTAGAACCTGCTGTTTATCACTTGCAATATCCCAAGGTGCTTATGTGTCATTCATATTCTTCAGGTTATTCTGAGTGTTGAGGCTGTGAACTCATACATTGCATGGGATTTCTGCTTGCAACAAGGGGCCTCAACATGGTGTTGGTAATCCCTGTCCTTCAATTTGTTTCTTTTAAGCATAAAGAGCAGTCTTTCATTTTTCTGTTCTAGTAGGAGGTGATGTAATTACTGTGTTGAAAACTTACATCTGCTTCTGCATATTTAATAACCTAGTCCTTGATTGTATTATGGTATTTGTGGTGTACAGTGGTCCATTCAACTTGAGTAAATGGAACAGATCAAATCCTAATAGATTTGTAACCTTTTTATGAACAAACTACAATAGTTTAAATTATGCTATTTATTAATGGTAGAGGTTCTTGTTTTGTTTTTTCATGTCTTTCTAGCATTACATGGAATGTGAAAGAATAGTTAGCGTACACTATGATGCTATGTAGTTAAACAATGGCCACAATCGATACATTTTGCTTTGACTAGTTTGAAGTTTGATGTTTAGCACTTCATTTGCCACTTTAAATGATTTGGTACTTGTTAGTGCATGAAATGTTCCAAAATCTGTCAGTGACATATTTGACATGGGCAGGATATTGGTTTTCATGTGGAGTACATCAGCCCGTCAGGCGAGAAAACTGTAAGTTCCTTTATTCCTTGGGATAATATGACTGTTTTATGTTCATGAAAGGAATTGAAATATCCTGAAGACATCTTGTTTGTCATGATTTCTCATTGTATATTGATGACATCAATGCATTTAATAGTCTGAACTGTAGTTTTTGTGTACCATAGATTACTACTATTATTCAGATCTAGTTTCCATTGGACACATGATGAACATTGTTTGCAGGTTAGTAAGTTAACATCAATGAAAGTTGTGCAACTGGCAGAACGATATGCCAAATCAATTCAGTTTTGTTCTTGGATAATTCATGCCTTGGCATGCTTCAAACTGGTGAAAAACCAGTCTAACTGGGCTGTTTCTTTAAACCGAGAAAAATGTGTGAAAAACAAGAGATAGCCAGCAGCTAGAATTTAGTTGTTTAAAAAATGCAATAGAGTTTGGACTCATTTGGAATCCATAGAAGAACTAATCTGTGTCCTGTTGGTTATTGCGATGATTAGTGTGACATAATATGCCTACCTTAATTGGGATGGTACATAGAGTTTATACAGGTTCAGGACCCTTCGGAGATAGTAATACCCTATATCTTGTTTGTTTATATAATATTGATCTAGTCAGTAGATGCAAGATGATGTCTTGTGCTTGTTAACGAATCAATTACACAATGTGTGGTTTGATTGTGGATTCGATGATACGATCGGATGTGAGAAGTGATGAATCTCAGATGCCTTTGGAGACACCCTGGCCTCCCCTTATACATGCGAGGGCTAGGGTTTACAATTATTGATTTAGTTAAGGTATCCCTAAATTATAGAAGATAGTCTACCTATCATATAGGACTTGGTGATCTATAGAATCTTATCTCTGACTGAATCTTTAAGCTATTGCCTTACGCATATATCATGGGGAACAATAGAATAGCTATACATAGAATATGCTAATTGTATACCAGGCTTTGTTTCCCGACAATTAGATAACTGTTAGGCTCTCTTTTATATTTACTGAAGCACTGATCTATACAGTGTACCTCCAGCTGCACCAGTGAACAGAAGTCTGGTTAGGTTTCAGTCGGACCAGTTTCTTAACTATCCTATTCCTGCCATCATGTGTACAAGAGTACACTGCTCATAAATTGCAGCAGGAATTAGATTACCAGTGGGAGCTTTTTTGTGTAATCTATAGCTATTTGAATGGAATATATATGGTAACTTGGTAAGTATTACCCATATTTAAGCAACAGAGCATTGAGAAAGTAAGAATCATGTCAGCCAAAAATTGCCTGGAACTGGTTGGTTCCAGGTTTCTGGGACAGGCTGTGGTCCCAGGTTTGCCAAACAACAAAACAGAATACCTACCACTTCTGAATCTGACTTCCACAAGTATGTTCTGCGGTGGCCCTTCCATTCTTCCTCTACCTGTGTTCTGACATCAATTTTTTCCTTGGCAAGACCTCTAATTCTGCAGTACTCAAATCTCCTGTATATATTGCAACACGCATTAGAAAAGTTTGACCATGTAACCTGGAATTGACTACTTAAAGATAAGGCATGAGGGGTTTAATTTCTATTGTGTATTTCCCTTTATTATTCCAACCAAAAATCAGCTACAAATGGACATTCGTTGTTTTACATTTTCTATATGTAATTTTACAATAATATTTATCATATAGATATGTTTAGTTAATGTCATGCATTTGTCCACATTGTTTTATTTGATAGGAGTAAAGTTTATGACACTGGAGTAGTGGTATTAATTGTTTTGTTTAACAAAAACTGTATGTTTTGCAGTTAATACTTCCTTACCGACGATATGAAGCTGACCAAGTGAGTTCAGTTTTATGCTTATGATTTAAAAAATAAAATATCATTTTTATAGCTCCCTGATTGTCCAATCAAGCACTCAGTAGCTCTGAATTTGGAAAAAATATGACAGTATTAGGTTTGAATTTATTCACTTTTAGCTACTAAGAT